>VZRU01018394.1:0-32222 GCA_013398155.1 Pedionomus torquatus | reverse complement strand
AATCCCTGCCTAGAACTCTCTCTCTGTGTATTTCACAAGCACACAGGAGAGTCTTTCAAATGCACCTATATCATGGCTTGGTTCTGCTGAGATCAAAATATATTCATTTTTATCTCCAGAAATTCACGACACTTACTTATCTTCTGGTTGTGGCACTTTTCCTCAAGCCTGGAAGGGACACACACAGGCTTCTGGGGATCTCTCACATAAAAGTCTTCATATGGGACACGTGGGCTTGCTTCCAGCCAAGGCTCTGCTGGGAGACGTGGTGCGGTCTGAAGACAAGACGACACTAAACCCTGCAAGAATCTGAGGCGACTCCTCCTCAAAACCACTCGTCTTCCCCTCTCTTAGATAAACATCAAGCGGTAGGAGGCTGCCAGCAACCACCAGCGCTGGTGGGACCACCATCCAGCTGGGAGTTCCCTTGACAGGGCCATCTGCAGAGAAACTTGAAGCCATCTGAGCCCAGGCACAGTTCACGAACCCACTGCTCCAGATGTGACCTTGGCTGCTGGAGGCCTTGGCGGTTCTGGTGACACCACTCACACTTCTGAAGAGATGGCAGGAAGGCCACAGAGACTGCACAAAAACAGCTGGCTGCCCTTATTGCTGACACGTCCTGTGCCCTCCAGCATCTCTGGGCTGTGCAGGAAAAGGAGGACCGGGAAGTCCCCTTCTAAAGGAGGGGGAGGCAGATTTAGAAGCTATTTTAGCACTCTGCTCTTCACTGCAAGACATAAAAAGCTCTGTAAGCTGCAGCAGAGAGGCCCAAGCCTGCTTTAGGCTGAGGTGCCCTGGAAAGTCCACTGGGCGACGCTGGGTCAGAAATCACCAAGACTTTCTCTGCTGGTAATGTTGAGCTGCAGATCACACATTCACGGTGTGGGACCAGCCTCTCCCAGAGCTCTTCTGTTTTCATAGGCTGCTTTTTCTTATTTTATTTTTATCTAATTAGCATTTTCTTAATTTAGAATCATAGAATGGTTTCAGTTGGAAGGGACCTTAAAGATCATCCAGTTACAACCCACCTCCCACCACCCCAGGTTGCTCCAAGCCCCATCCAGCCTGGCCTTGAACCCCTCCAGGGATGGGGCAGCCACACCTTCTCGGGGCAAACTCTTCCAGTGCCTCACCACCCTCACAGCAAAGAAGTTCATCCTAACATCTCATCTAAATCTCCCCTCTTCCAAGTTAAAACCATTACCCCTTGTCCTGTCCCTCCCCTCCCTGACCAAGAGTCCCTCTCCAGCTCTCCTGGAGCCCCCTTCAGATCCTGGAAGGCTGCTCCAAGGTCTCCCCAGAGCCTTCTCTTCTCCAGGCTGAACAGCACCAGCTCTCTCAGCCTGTCCTCACAGCAGAGGGGCTCCAGCCCTCTGAGCATCTTGCTGTCCCTCCGCTCAACCCATTCCACCAGGTCCATGTCCTTTCTGTGTTGAAGCCTCCAGAGCTGGACACAGGACTCCAGGTGGGGTTTCACGATCACAGAGCAGAGCGTTTACCATCAGCGTTAATGGGGTGACCATGCAGCAGGGCCACAGTTTTCTTTCCTGTACACTGTGACTGAGCTCATGAAAATCACACAGTGACACCCGCATCAAGGTCCTGTTTGCACCGGCACAAACACCCACAGGAAGGAAAATACCCACAAACCAAGGCAGTAACAAAGCCATGCAAGAAAACAGCTTCCTCCACTCACTGCACCCTACCTGAGTAAGCACACGCCAAACATCGCTCGGCCTTTTTGAATTCTTGTGAAAAACTCATCAATCTTTAGCCTGAACTCCTGTATGTCCTGCATTTCACCAGCAGCCTCGAGCAGCACGATGTCCCTCCCCATGCCCAGCTCCAGTTCCCTTACAGCCTCAGCAGCTCTCCTGCCCAGGGGAGGGCTGTATTTTCAGTCGTGAAGGTCTTTGCTCGGTTCAAATTTGGGAAAGGCTCAGAACCAGCTTGCGGGCACGGGCTGCTCCAGCACACTTCGGACCAACACCTTGCAGATAACCCCGTGCTCTCTGGTCTCGTAAGGGGACTGAAATTCGTGCAGCTGAATCTCAGAAGATCGACGTAAGTGCTCAGCCTCCCGCAACCTTGAAAACCACATAATTCTGCCATCAAACAGTTTGTTTAAACAAGAATGGCAAGAAGTTCACAAACATTGAAAACCACTGGTTTAACTGCTGATCTAAAACATCTGCAAGAAATATTTGCTCTTTGAGAGTGCCGCTACTGTGCTGCTACCCCAACCAGGGGTTACACAAACCAGCTCAATCATGTCCAGGGTCTACAAGAAGCCCAAGCACCCAACAAACAGAAAGGCTTATAAAAACTTGGCTACATGCATCTGATTATTCCCCCGTGCTGGACATCCTATGTCCTAGATGAAGTTTAGAGACAAGGGCATCCACGCATTCAGAAATGCAGGAACTGCCAAGAAACCAACCCACTGTGCACAGATGCCAGGCGAACATCAGCAGGAGAATTAGCCAGGGCTCTGCCTGTAATGTCCCCGTGGAGTACCTCTGCTTCCAATTTATAAAAACCTTATAGCTCTTAAGTCTTATCTCTACATCAGCATGAGCAGCAAAACAGAGCAGCACAAATATTTGATTAGGTCACACCGTCTTTTGTCTGAGGTTGTACACACCAAGAAACACGTGGTTATAATCAGCCTGGAGTCATATTTTATATTTTTCAAAACCTATGCCTGAATTTCTCCCATGATTCTGAAGAGGGGCACCATGTCCCACCCTCCCTTTTCACTCCATTGACTCTGTGTAACCGCCTGAGCAGCAGCAGGTCCTTCAGGACAGGAAAATCACTTTAAACACTTGTAGTGAGTAATCACAGCTATTGCCTACTCCTTCATCCTGGAGAAACTCAGCCCAGAGATCATGCGACACAGACTGGCCACAGGTTTGAGCTGCATCTGCCTGCACCACGTCCCTAGTGAGCTCCTCCTCAAAAAAAACCAACCCTAAATCACAAGTAAGCCGGCTTTCTCATGTAAAAACATGGAAGAATAACTTTTAAATAGTGAAAGGCAACTTGGGAAAATGGAATATTTAAAAAAAAAAAAAAAAAGAAAGGAAACAAAAGTTTTAGATGCAGCCCTGCCCATCACATCCTTGCAGCTGGATCCTTGCCTCCAGCAACTTGCTGGCTTTCTGAGCAGCAGCAGACTCTGCCCATTCCCTCTGGTCGCGCTGGTCTTCTTTCCATCTGCCCTTGCCACATCCCACAGCCTCTCCCCCCTCCAGCGAGCCCAGCGGCGTCCCATGAGGAGGAATGATCTCACCTTCCTTCCATGGCATTGCACCTCCCTCAGTGGTGCAGATGAACGATGATATTCATAACCATCAGAGATCCAGTTACATCATGGGCTATATCAGGACAAAGCACACAAGCTAAGCTGCTCTCCATCCAGCAACACAACCAGGAAGAATTGGAAAATCTTTCTTAAATGTTGAGTCTGGCTCTCACAGTCCCAATACTTAAGGATGTAAAAGGCTCTGCTCAGTTCTTACAAGCACTCTTACCAGCTGTATGGCTTGTGTGTTCACTTCCAAATTATGTAAAAGAGTAAAACTTATCCAAAACTAAAATTTGGAATCCAAACTGGAAGCGGGGAGTTCTCCATTCCCAGTCTCAGGAATGTGATCCCTCTCTAGGTGAAATACAAAGTCTCTAGATGGATTTCATGCTATTAAATGCATGCCATTTTTTGAAACCAGGTTGGGCACAATTTACTCTCGCACATCTATCATTTCCATCATGCAGAATGTTCCCAAGAATTTCACATCCCTTCTGTCATCACTGGCATTCCCTGGTAGCTGATACGAAAGAGAATTGAAAATTTCCTACTACATCTGGGAAGGTTTAAAAAAAAAAATCCCAACAAAACAACAAACCACTAAACAGGAATCAGATTAATATCTGCCTTGAGCAGAGACCTGTCTCCTCCAAAGTAATGTTTCCATCATTAGAAAGGGACAGCAAAGGAAGCCCCAAAAAGCCAGTTCAGAATCATATTCTCGGAGTCGTCTTCCTGCCATTTGCCTCGTGGAATATGGATTGAGTAATAGGCAGTTAGCTTTGGGTCTGTCTGTTTGAACATCAGGTTTCTAATTGATTGCACAGTACTTGGAATCTATTAAGGGCCTTCTATAAATTACATTTCTGTATAGGACAGACTGCCTAGATATGCAGATGTTAAGAACTGGCTAATCCTAAGCAAACCTGGTAAAAACGTTTGCCTTCTCAAATTTTCCACTGAATTAATTGTAGCGATTGTGTCACTGAATCAATAAAGTGAAAACCCTCTAATCTTGATGTTTGCCACAAGCTCATAAATAGTCTCCTAACATGGAGAGCTTATTATTCCAGACATTTGGCCCATCTCAAACAGCAGCTGAGAATAAGACATTGTGTCATGCCTGTGGATGCGAGATGCAGAAGCACAGCTCTAGGGATCACAGACTTACTTCAGGACACCACACAAATTCTTTCACATTATAATTTTCAAACCCCTGACAAAGGAGAGTGTCCAGATTTTATTAAACTACACAAAAAATGGTTACTTTTACAAAACTGAGGGCACATACAACCTTGGAAATGCACACACACACATGAGCGTGATTAACCTGGTACCTGCACGCTCCCAGTCCTAGGGTCATGTCACTTTCCCTGTCCTGAGGTCATCCCTGACCCTCATCCCTTTGTTCTCATCGCTTCTTCGCTGACACCAACTTTTACCATCTTCCTCTCTATCCCACACCCTCCCTGTTTGTTGGGAGAGCTCAGATCTTCCAGCCTGACCTTCTCCTGCTTGGATAATGGTAATCTCTTACCTCCTGACCAATTTCTACCTCTCTCCATCTCTATTCAGCTGCCAAAACTGTCTGATTAAATCATAATCTTCCTTTCCATTGCCTTCCCCTTACCTGTGTGATCAAGTAATTCTGAGATGCCCTTGTGTGTCCCTCTATCTGCTCTTAGATGTCACATGTTCTCCCATCTCTCATGCCCAGCTCTGCTAACAGCCCTGGACTTGTAACACCCACTGGCCTTTTTTGCTCCAAATGCTGTTTGTCCATTTTATGTTGTAACTCTTCGGTATAAAACACGTGCCAGCACACAGCTTACAGCCTCAGACTCTCACTACCTGGGAGGGTAGGGTCATCTTCCCCCATGTTTATCTTCTTCCCCTCTCACACCCCATACACTTGGTGGCCTCCCAGTGAGAAGGACTCTGGAGCATACGGGGTTCCATGAGCAAATCCCAGTCCCAGAAATGAGATGAAGTGGCACGTAGGTCCAAGAAAGAGCCAATACTGAAGATTTGCTGAATGATCCAACCATCCCCAAGGAGAGACATAAGGTCTGAAAATGAAACACCTACTATTGCCATCTCCAACTTTGCCCCCATTTTCGCAAAAGGATGACTGAGACAGGGAGTTAAGGTGATATCCAGAGTCCTAAGTCTCTGCAGGACATGGAAGAGACACTCTAAGTGAGGCAGTGCTCTCTTTCTGTCTCTTTGCTTGCAATGACCTGAACTTCTCTTTCCAAGAAGGAAGGAAGGAAGGAAGATTGTGCCCTGTCCCACCCCAGGAACACACACTCTCTTGTTCGTCTCAGAGCCTGCAGAAGAGAGGCCACGTCTCTTTATCTACCTGGACTGATCCTAGGATCTACAGATGTTATAAGCAAAGTAATTTCTTGAACAAACGCAATTATTATTAAAGTTTTAATTTATTTAGTGCTACCACAGGAGACTGACAAGCCTGGAAGCTGGAGCACTCCTCATTCTCCACATAAGACACAGCCCTATGCCAGCAAGAAATGTTTGTCTTCGCCAGGTATCCCAGGCACCTGTGCAAGGTATCTAAGACATCTTCTTGCTCGATGCTGTTTATTAAAAATGTGTTTTTCATTATTTGTGCTGAAAGAAAATGGGAATTCTTGTCTTTGTGTAACATAGAGAAGACAAAAATCACAGTGAGTGGAATAAGAGATTGGAAAAACCCCATTGGGAATGCTGGGCTCTGGATGAGCATCACCTTCCAGCCAAGGACCATGCTCAGCCCCTGCCTCACCATAACCATGTCACACTGGGGAAGTCCAAGGGCTGGCTTGCTGGATGCTTACAGGGATCGTTACTTAGGAGGAAAGAAATCCCTGCAGAAAGTTGAGCATCCCACACAAGGTCAGAGAGGAAACTGGAAATAACATTTTGTAATAATTGGCTGGGAGAAATTAGCATCAAGCTGCATTATGAGCGCCTGCCAGCAGGACGTGTCAAGAAAGCGGGTTGGCTGTACAGGCAACAATAATTTAGGAAAAATAATAAAGAAAACCAGACAGCAATCTAGACTTAATCCTTCTGTGTTTGTCAGATTTCCTGAGAAAACAGGAATAAGCTATAGAATGAACCAAATTTGTTAAATGAAGTGATCAGATGGTCAAGACAGGAAATACTAACAATTCCCACTGAGGAAAATTAAGACATTTTAACGACATAATATAATCAGGCTTAGCAGCAGGTGAGTGTATGTGTCTCCTTCCTCAACAAGGAAGTTGAAGTGTAGGGAGGAGAATGACTTATCCCAGAGTCACGGTGAGTCACGAGTCCTCCATCCCAAAGTCACACTTCTCCACTCTTACCACCACCACTTGCTGTCTCCAGGATGTGCTCAGGAGGCTGGGGAACAGGCTGTTCAGGAACTGCTCAGCACAAACACAGCTGGTATTAAAGAAGAGCCATCCTTAGTGCTCCAAGCCATTGGCACATGGGGACATCCTGCATTTGGGAGCTGAGGTGGAGGTGGCGCAGGGATGGCCGTTACCACTGCACCCAAAGCATGAACAGCACAGGGGGCACGTGCTTGCAAACATTTTTTCATCCAGCTGTATCAGGGCTAGTGGGTCTGTGTTCAGTTGATAGAAACCTGTGCAGGATTTAATGGCTCTTCTCCTACCCACATCCATAAGGGGAAACCAAAGGAGGTAGCAGAGAGAAGACGGGATGTGAACGATGCTGATTGACATTGCACAGAGCCTTGAAAAATGTTTGGGGGGGGATTGTCAACTCACAGGTTGCATGTACCATCATAAGAGCAAGGAAAATATAAAGAAAGCAAGGAAAATATAAAGAAAGCAGGGAAAATATAAAGAAAGGAAGGAAAAAATAACTATCCTCAAGCCCTGAGCTCTGTCCCAAAGATAACACATTTGGGATCTTGCACGATGCTTCAGTTGTGGTTGCACAACCAGAAGCTGCTCACGACAGAAACTAATAACCTGTTTTAAAGTTAATAACCCAAGGTTATTTCTATGTTGTACAAGGTTACTTCTACAAGAGCTCTTGGCACGCAGCACCATCTGCTGAGCGGCAGGTTGGGGAACTGCCGCTGTTTCAGACCCGTCCCACACTCTCCCTCCAAAGGGACCGTGTCAGCTCTCCCAGACGCACCGCTCGGAGCTAACGCATCCCTCGGCAAGAAGCAGATGGGCTGAGGGCTCCAGGGTCGGAGTCCATAAGTGACACCTCCCCTTTGCCGTTCTCTACCCTGACTCTGCCTGCAAACTTTTCAATTTCCTCCTTTTCCACTGCTCTTTCCTGCCGTCTACTTTGTTGCTCCCGATCCAAGAAAAGATTTCCAGCACAGAGCACTGAAAACAAATCAGGCTTCAGTTGGACTTCTCCTTGAATGATCAGGGAAAAATATAATTTTCAAATTCAACCCAAAATTAAAAAGGAAAAGAAATACCCAAATTTTCATGAAAACATTATGGGAGGGCAAAGCATTTGCTTTAAGTCAATTAGATCTTTTTCTTCATATTAGCTTCTGAAGACACTTTAAAGTAAGAATGCAATGGTTTTCAAAGCAAAAAGCATATAACCCTTTCATTTTAAAAATATTTTTCTCTGGATGTTATTTTTCCCTGCTGCTATTCCTGAACGTATCCCTCAAGCTGCCTTCCTCACTATCTGCAAACTTGTTTCTTCAAACGATTTCTCCCTTCATTGTGTCAGCATTGGTAAAATTCACAACTCTGTCCTTCCTCAAACTGCCACCCTGTGCCTTGTCTCCTTTGGATTGTTGGCTTTTGAAGCAGAAAATGCACTTTGCTTGTACTATGGAAAAAAAAATAAAAAAGAAAAAGAATGAGTGTAAACGTATGGTGCTCAAAAGAGACCCTGTATTCCTTTAACGGGCATCAGAAAGGAGGGGTGTCCTTGCCCCGTATGCAGCCCCCCCGTACCCCTCATCCTGGCGAGCGTGAGTATCGTCACCCTTTGCCGGAACCCTGATACTGACCCAGAAACCAGCGTTTTAGAGGGAAATTGACTTTTTTTTCATAAGGGTATTAACAAAATCAGGGTATGCTCTTCCCATTTCCCACCAACCCCAGCACAAGCTGTCTAATTAGCCATAGGGCTGTCCCTGTCCATCTCAGAGCCAGTGGCATGAAAGCTGAAGGCTCTCCTCCCCATTTCTTGTAAAGTCCTATCTGCAAAAAAAAAAAAAAAGAAAAATTTCCACATACAATTTTTATTTTAAAGGTCATTACAGAAGCAGGATAAACACCTGCGCCCAAGACAATGCTTTCAGACTTTAAAATCCTGTTTCAGAGAGCAGCTTGCCACCCGCAGGAGCGGATTTTCTGAAGGGCTGTGCAGCCACAGGGCTGCCTGGATGCAACACAGCGATACCTGCTCAGCACTTCTCAAGACAGGGAAAATCCAGCAACCAAACCCCACAGGATGCTAAAAATAAGGCCAAGTGGTCAGTCTGACACCGCTAACCCTAACAGAAAAATTTTAACACCAATTTCTCCCTTCTGTGCAAAGCAGTCAGTCTCCGGAAAGCCTTTTGCTTAAAAATGCCAATTACAGGAATTCCTTTCATATACCTAGGTACAGCATAGAGAGTAAAATATTATTATTTAAGACCAGCCCTGCTTTGCAGAGACATAGACCCATTTGAGGCACTGCCCTGGGGCTGTGAAATGAGTTCAGCTCTAGGATTCCAGCGGATTTGGAGGCAAATGAAGGAATATCAGGCACGGGGCAGCGGCGTGTGCTACAGACATCAGCTTGCTCCGGTCCCTCTGTTGCTGTTAACATGCACACTCAAGTGAGTGTCTTCGGGATAAATGGCTCCTTGCAAAATAAACAGGCTGAATTCTTAGAACCCATTTAAGCAGCAAAGGAAATCCCCTGGACGAACAGGGTCCGATGCAGGGGTTTGGAGCTACACGCCGAGAAATGTTGCTTGTTTAACAGCGAGGCTTTCTCTAGGGTAATAAAGCTCTCCCATCGTTGTGCCAGGGATTTTCCATGGGGTGTGTGTCAGTGGGTGGTGGGAGCTGTAGTTTCTGTGGCCGGTCATAGACATTGAGTGAGATCACCCCGGAGAAGCTGACCACGGACCCCTGGGAGCCCAACCAGAGCAAGAACCGGGCAGAGAGCTGCGGGGAGAGAGGTTTGCATCCAGCTGATGGCTCCCCCAAAGGGTTGGGTTTTTCCCTTAGACACCCACTAATTAGCAGCTGTGTTGGAGTGTGATAAAGCAGTCCTGAAGCTTCTCCATATTCCTTCAACCCCAGGGAAAGTCTCTCGCTGGACAGGTGAAGGGAGGCAGAAGTACTGCTCCTACATCCTACCCCATCAGCAGCCCCACCAGCATGGAGACAGTGGACAGGGTGACACAGCAGCCCTTGCCCCTCCAGCCCCGGGCTCTCTAGGGAAGGCAATGGTCAAACCTCATTAAAATCCCCAGTCATTTGACAATCCCCCAGTTATTTGCTCTGTAGACAGGAAGGGTTTTGCTCAGGCAAAGGGAGCAGTGATTGAAGGTGGGGGTTCAGGACCCCAGCTCAGAAAAACCCCATGGCTGGTGAACCTGCAGCTCTGTATTTCTTAATGGTGGGGGCAAAGAGTGATGGACTCATATTCACATCTGAGTCAGACCAAACTGATGACTAGAGCAGCCTGGGTCCCAACAGCACTAGGAGCACCCCTCTTAAAGTGAAAAGACAATACATTGCATAGAACCATAGAATCTTAAAGATGGAAGAGACCTTAAAGATCATCCAGTTCCAACCCCCCGGCCCTGGGCAGGGACACCTCCCACCAGACCAGGTTGCTCCAAGCCCCATCCAGCCTTGAACACTCCAAGGTGTGGGTTTACACAAATGGGATGGTGTGATAAGGAGGTATTTTTAAGGTGTGAAAGTAAGGCTTCTCGGGTCTGCAACCATAAGGTTGCATAATGTGTTTTTTTTCTTTCCAAAGAGAGCTTTCCTTGTGATGGAGTACTCATTTTACATGACAATGGTTTGGGGATGTCGGTTAAGGGTAGTGGTCTTTATCCTTCTATGTCTTGGTATTCCTTTCCCTTCTAGTTGCAATCAAATAGTGTAATAATAAAAGGCACCATAAAAGCCCAGGGAGCTTGGCCATGAAACAGAAGAACATATATTGAGTGTAACTACCCCACCACTATCAGATTTCATCGTGGTAATGCTAATGCACAGTAAACAGGCAACATTTCCCTGACAAGATCATGATACCACCACAAACCTCACTCTCAAATCCGGTCGATACCAATTTACAGTTTCATGATGTAAGATTTCAGAATGGGCCCGGTGCCTCCAAAGTACCAAAGCAGATTGACAAAGGTGACACAGAGCCACCAAGGAATCACTGTTCTTCTCCTGCAGCAGTGCTGGCCAGCTTGACCTTCAAAGATCATTTTCACTGCTCAAAACCACCACAATATCCCTCAGGACAAGTCCAATAGGTATTTTTATTAGCTTCTTCAGGAATACAAACTTTGACCTGGCTGCTTAATGGCATGGTTCTCCCAGACACAACCTAACGAGACTGTGCAGCATCCAGTCTGCGTGGGATGTTAAATGACTCCCATCTCCTTTGCAATCAAGCTCATGGTGGGCAGTGAATGCTGGCTGCAATGGGGGTCTACCCAGACCTCTGAAATACCAGAGCTGGAAGCAAAGATTACATATGGAATGATCTTAAGACTTTCTCTCCCAAAGGAATCTGTTCATTAAACTGGAGCCCAACAGAAAACTGTGGCATCTGCCTACAGTTCACTGTGGAAAAGTCAAAGCAGAACCACATACGTTCCTCCTGCAGTTCCCAAGAAACCAGAGGCACAACAGGCCCTCTTCTCCACAGGAGGCCAAAGGAGGTGGATGTTGAAAGGGCTGGGTAACTCAACTGGGGCTGAACACCTCCAGCACCCAGGTCGTCTTGACAGCCCCAGTGGCCACTGCTCCATAGTCTGTGATGAAACCATGGGGGTCAACTGACATCCTTCATGGAAAGGGCGACAAGGGAAGAAACTGAGCCCAAGCACAACCCACATGTGCCATTACTGAGCCGTGATCTCAAACCCAGGTACCCAGGGGCTAGGAATTTGCAAGCTGCTGTTTCTAAAACACTTTCCAATGGGCAAACACAAGGAAAGAAATACTTTTACAGCTGGGGAGGAGATATCTTCAAATGAGAGAGACTTTGCAAGGGAAGTCAAGCTCCTCACAGTGCTCCAAGAGCCTCTAGCAGGTTCATCAGTTGGTTCCTTACAAACGGACAGTGAGTACAGTGAAAAGCATGAAATCTGGTCTTCTCTGAAAGCCAAGAAATTCTAGCTGGTCGGCTGGACAACAGCAGGGGAAGTAGCAGAGATGGTCCTGGCAAAGCTATAAGGGATGAAGCAATGGGGAAAAGGAATCTCTGGGATCAGGGAAGTCAGAAAAGTGTACAAAGGGAAAAGCAGTCTTGAAAATGGCAGTGAGAAAGGCAAGAGCTCTAAAGAAAATATAATTGAGGGGAAGGAGAATCTAAAAGAGCTGCAACAAGTTCATCTTCTGTGGGAACACTTGAATTGCTTTATAATTTCCCTCCTTGGTTGAGGCAACAAAACTTGGGATGGCTCCAAGAGACCTGAAACATACTGCATCCCACTGGAAGGATGGGTCTAGCCAGCAGCAGGCTATGTGAAACCAAAAAATAAGGGCAAAAATGAGACAAGGAGGAAATTTTTTAAGGGAAAAAAAGACAGTGAAATAATGTCTTGAAAATGAATGTCCTTTTTGTAAACCATTTTCTGGAGATGGCCAGGAAAGGGGTCTGATCCATTTAGCATCTTGCACAAAGCACTAGGCACCCTGAGGATTCATCTGCAGGCTTGTTCCTTCCCTGCAAGAAAATATCCTCAGAGACAGAGGCTGATGAGGCTGAATGATTCCACCTTGTGGGAATTAGGCACGGACCGCCAGGGATGCACCAGGCACCTCGGGAGAACAGCCTGTCCTGCCTGACCTCTTAGCAGTGCCATGTAATTTGCATATAAAACTTATTTCTGCGACCTGGTGTGTTCCATTAGTGTCTGTGCTTGGCATTAAGCAGCTACTATATTCTGTCTCGCATCCAGAAGGACGGCTGCCTTAAGTGCTACAGGAACTTTAAAATAAAACATAGCATACGTTCAGGATGACTAATACGTTCCCTGATGCTGGCTTACACAGAACATGTTGGAAAAGTTGCTTTACTCTGTGTCTGTCCTTTAGAAAAATGTGCCTCCAAATCCGTTGTGCTGGGCCACGGGACACAGGAGACGTGGCTTGTCGCTGCCAGCACCAAGCACCCCCACATCTCTCCCAAAAAAACCTCCCCAGAGCTGCTCTCCCAGGGGCAGGGTGATTTTCATTCCCGTTAATGCTGAGCCTCTCTAATCACATCTAGGAAGGAGTCCAAGAGTCTCCCTGGAACGGCCACAGCTCCAGGCTGACCAGGTCTAAGGGAACAGAGGTTTCTCATGGGCTTTATGGAAACAAAACCCAGTTATTGTTATTCCTATGTGTCCCGAAAGCTACAGGAGGGTGATGGCAACATGCTGAACCCATCATACTTCTCAGTCTGTTGTTTTCTTGTCATTCCCTGGCTAAATTCCCCTAAATCACTTCAGTTCATAAGCATTACAGGTTGCCACCACTTCAGCTCTTTGCATTCACCACTCACTGCCAACACGCATCCAGCCCTGAGCTGGTCCGTAGTGGTCTGGGTGAGAGCTGAGCTCTCCTGAACGAACAAACAAGCAGATTTCCTTTCCCAAAGTGCAATTTTACTCTTTTGCTTAGCTGGTTTGATCATCTGCTAATGAAATATTTTGAAGTAAACCCAAACTTCAACGGGTAGCATCAGAAAACCACAACCCCTGACTAATTAAAGCCTTTTTGAACACACAAAAACCAAGACCACCCAATGGCAAGAGCAGAACTGATGAATCCTGCGAGGGATTTCTTACATCTCTTTGTCCCCGTCTGCAACACACAGGAAGGATGATTTTTAATTGTATCCACAGACACGCTATTTATTACCTGATTTTTTACTTTTGAAAAGATAAACAGGAGTATTAGACCAGTGCTGAATTACTAAAGAGTTCTCTGAATCACCTGGAGCCAAGAATTAAGATACACATCAAATTTAGACCTTGCATCCATTCTGGTTTGACCGACTTTGCTTGAGCACAACTGAAACCACATAAATAGAAACCTTCTTTTCTCCCCCACCCAAAACCCAGGTATCAGACAAGATCTCCCCAGATCCTTCTTATAATGGAGACAACCATTAGGAACATCATTTTCAGAAGAAGGCTCTGGAAAGATTTAGATGATACGGAATACACCTCTGTCACAGCAGCTACGATGTGTATTTGAGCTCTCCAGCCATCTTTGCTCAACCACCCGCTTAGAAAAGAGATTGAGGTGCTTGCTAACTTAATGACAACTCAGAAAAAATACAATTAATACAGTCCGGAGTAGCTACGGGTCTCAAGGGCCAGGTTTTTAGAGTGGCTGTAGAAAGGAAGCTGAAAGGCGTCTCTATCTGGCCTCCTGCTCACCTCCACACGGCACCTGCATTGACTTTCCATCATTATTATCAGTAACTCCTATGCAACTGTGACACAGAGAGAGAAATAAAATGAGAACTTACCCTCCTTCAAAGATCTTGATCCTGACTGGCTCCCCTCTTTTGGTTACGAGAACCTCTTCTTCTGATTTTCCTCTTTTATCCTCTTCCTTCTCAGCTCTAGTTATCTCTTTTCGACCTTCATTAGAAAGGAGCGAAGGCAAATGAACCTATCTCCCCAAAAGAGCAAAACAATCAATGATTACATACAAAATCACTCTAAGGCAGACACAGACCAAACAGCCTCAGCCAGAGCCAGCAGCCCACCGCACGCGCTGCTCCTGACAGCTGAGTGCGGTAATTAGCGCATCCTCTTAACAAGCCGGGCCTCCGCTTCTGGATTGTGAGCCCTGCTCGTTATGTTTTATTTACTGTGACCGCTTCCAGGTTTTTAAATCACCCCCTGCATCTGGTGGCTCCGTATTATCCAGCTCTTGCCAACTGGGAAACTGAAGGATAAAGAGAAGAGCTTTGGCCGGGGCGACTCTGAGCGTGCGGTGGAGCCATGGGTCTCTGCTCCCAAATCCACTGCTCTGTCCTTGGATAATCCCCTCTCTAATACATATGTCTACAAAGGTCTAGAGAGGAGACATCTGTAAAATTCATATATTTAACCTCAACCTTTGGGTTTCCCCCCCCCTCCCCTCATGTACACGCATTCACACAAATTTGGACTTCAGCCACCTGAACTGGATATAAATCACTCCACAGGCAAAGCTCTCGGGTGATTTCCTTTCACTGAAGCCCCGTTGCCAAGGGTGCAGTGCAGAGAAAGCCACAAAACCAACGGGAGAAAATAATCCTCAACCTCCCCAGATGTTCCCAGGGTAACATTTGCTTTTCCACTGCTAAAATTGCCACCCCTTGTCTTGGCCAAGGTTTAAGTCATGCACTGACATCTCATCTAGTACTTTCAATGGTATTTGTTACAGAAGATGGACCCAAACATTACAGCTGCCTCTCTAGCTGTGTGCGATGCAAGGGCAGCTCTCCACACCCAGAAGAAAATCTTGGGATGTTGCCCCCCTAGAACAAATACAAGGGGTCTCCAGAGCTCTGAAAGAGGAAAGGAGATTGCCTTTCACCCAGGTTACATTATGCACAGCTGGGAGAATACCTTTGAGTTTCAATTGAATTACCTATATCCTTGCTTTACATCTAATTTATGCAAACAGACCAAAGGCATTTGAGAGAGCGGGGTTATTAGAGGGATTTTGGCCAACAACTGGCAGAAGTCTAAAGCAGAACTGGTCACCCTAGACTCTAACAGCTGGTGGAAAGAGTGGCAGCTCCCAAGGGTGATTCATCTGCCCTACCTTAGACATTTATCTTAAGGGGAGGATGAATCATCCAAGACATCCTCTCTGTCTCCCGCAGTTATATGGGAAGCCAGAGAGTGAAAAATTCAAAAAATGCAAAATTCAGGAGGATTTAATCCAGTGCCCACCGCAGCACACTGTTGGGACCACCACCAGCTTCTCAGCCAGAGAAGGGAGGCACTCACTAGAAAGCAACTTTGCAAAACGGAGATGAAACATTTCAGATTTGCCCAGTAATTTCAGGAGCTCAGGAATTTCAAATTCCTGAAGAATTTCAAATTTCTAAGGAGCTCATAATTTCAAATGCTCCTGGGGCTGATCTTTGCCCATGGGGCAAGTTTGCCCAGATTAGCCCTGGTCCGCACCGTCAGACCCACATACCCTTCCTAGACACCTCCTGGGCTTGCTCCCTGTCCTGTCCTATCTCCCTAAATGTGCCCAGGAATTGCTTGGGAGGGGGCTATCAGCCAGGACAGAACAGTGCCAGGAAGCATTTTAACAATTTAACAGCAGAAACGGTCTTAACGGCTGTCTCTGCACATGGAGGCATCTGTACTCGGAGGAAATCAGCGGCAGGAGACGCCGAGCACCTTCAAAAATTAAACTTGGCTGTCACGACTTCACCTCCTGATACGAGCCCCACGCTCATAGCAACGCTAGTGATAACCTTCCCGGTTCCGTTCCTTATTTCACTGAGGAATACAAAACAATTGACTTTCTAGATGTAGCATGAGGTTTATTTATTGCAACTTTTGAAAGCACAGAACACAGACAGATGAAAGGCACCAGAGAGCCAAAGTCATACAGTCGCTACTACCCCCTTTACAATCTCATTTAATTTACAAAGTGTGCAAGCCCGATACAGTGTAATTAGCCATCCCTACATGCACGCTGGAGCCTACAGTCACTTCAGAACTGATCTGCTCAGTAAATCCCACTGGTAATTTAAAAACCAAGCCAAGTATGTAGACAGTATATACATTACTATTGTGCTGATAGCTCACTGCATGCATAATTGTACAAAATATTAGAGCTGTTTTACATTTTGTGTTGGGTTGACTGACAACTCACAGTTACATAAAGAAGAAAATTAACTCGCTAGAGCAGAGTTAACTGTAGGTTGATCTTTCAACCTTTGATTGATGCTACTGCCACACAGCTCCCGCTAATCGCATCTTCCTGAGGAGCCGGCGACTCGGCTCCCTAATCTGTGCCAGCCGGCAGCATTTAAAAAACTAAACCGAGGATTTCACTCCCACTGATCATCTCATCAAAAATTATTTCTCCGCTTGGCATGAGGTCAATTTATCTCCACTGAAATTAGCATAATTTCTGCAAACCGCACTCCTTCAAGCAGCAGGTATTAATGTTAAATTTTTTGGCTACACCACTTTCTAGGTGGATTTGGCAGGACAAACTCTTCCTTTTGCAAATTGTACCACGAAAACCTTAACTTTCGCCACCAGTCAGCTTCTAGGGTTCTGTCTAGGTCTTTGAGTTGTTTGAGTAAATTCATGCAGTGAAATGCGTATTTTGTGGGTTAGGAGCTGAGCCATTCCTATCACGAGCTTAACATCTAACTTCAGGGCATGAGAGTCTCCTATTTCTGAGACACACACTTGGTGTGCAGTTTAGCACCATGTCAAAGAGCAGAGCTCAGAGAGCACAGGCACTTCTATTAGAGAATGAAATCAAGGATGGTACGACACCGGTCAGATAAAATCCTTTGAAAGAGAGTGCATAAATATCAGGCATTAGTGTGGCTATTGCACTGTGCAGGTGATCATTTGCCCCTATGCCCCTGGAAATTCTGTCTTTTGGATTTCTGCAGCAGTATCATGGAAATGCTGAAGAGAAATAAAGATTTAAAGACTCAAAGTGGCTCTGCTGTGTATGTTAAGACATATTTATAAGCAGCAGCTGCAGCAGTGATTATGATAAATTTAATATTCAGAGTTCATTTCACAATACAGAAATAAAATGAATAATCCATCGACATGAATTGACTTGAGATGAATATCAAACTGCAAAATCTTTAGAACAATTCTGTTTGCCAACCTACATTAACATGATCTGGATTAAAGGAATCTGTATGGTTCAGCATTAACCAGGAGGGGAAGGTCTGGCCTCAAAAGGAGCTCTATAGCACTAGGCAGCTACCAGAAGTGTCTTGAAGCCTTCTGTGATCATATGGCCAACGCCCTTGGTGAGCTCTGCCCCTGAGAAGGCGTTTGCCTTGCTCCCCTTAACTCTAAGGACCAGTTATAAAATGTCCTTAGATTCCTGGAAAAGCAGGCAGAGAGCTAAGGACATTAACTAAATGGACCAGATGACACGGGTGTTTTAAGAAGACTTCATGTCTAACCTACTGAGGCACTTTTACAAATGTCACTGCACGCCTTTAGGCTTCTTTGGGGGCCTAAATACACTTGCAAATCTTCCTTTAATATTTTTAAATACTTTTAAGCACGCCTCTCCATGTTCATTAATGTGAGTTCAGCAGATGCACAACCAGACAGAATCCCATTTCCCCAAGGTAATCCTTTTTCATTTATAACATGCAAAATGTAGGGAATTATAACAGCATTTATGAAAAAAAAAAAAAAAAAGAGAGGGGGGGCCTGAGGAGGGGGTTCATAAACNAGGGGGGGGGAAATGTTGTAAAGCTATTTGAAATATCAAAACAAATGCAAATCAGTCTAATCCTTTGTGCTTAAGCAGTGGCAGTTTATGGTGCGGTGGTGATTCCTACATGCTCTTTGGATTACAAGGCAAGTAGAAACCAGAGACCAGAAATATGGCACATTGCCTTGGAGCAGGCTTGCCTTTCTTTTTTTTTTTTTTTTTTTTTTTTTATTTTTTTTTTATTACAGTGGCTTTTATCTTCTTCATTCTAAAAGTTTCACCGAGAACAAGTGCTTACTGAACTGAGAGAGGGATGAATAAACTCCTATTAAACTAAGAATAGCAACTCCCCATCCCTCATCCCCCTCTTCCCACGTATCCAAATGGATGAGGAGAAATATATAGGATTGCATTACCTCTGTCATTTTTGGCTTCCTGGAGCTGGACGGGACAAGCCTGCCTGCCTCTGGACGTGGAGCAGTAGCCATGGTGTAGGTTTCCTTGCTCACCTTCTGCTTGGACCTCAGGAGGGAGAGGGCTGCTTTAGTGGATATACCTGGAAGGTTGGGATTATACAAGCTGATACACCAGCTAGCATACACTGAAGAGCGTCGATCAACTTGCTGGATATGATTTGGCTTTATGTAGTTTAAATAGCACCAACTGACATTAGTGGTTGTGTGGAGACTGGGGAACTGAAGTACCTTCTTCGTATCTGTACCTTCTCGAGACTTCACTGCGCTATGAGCAACCTCAGATAGAGGTGCAGGGCTTGGAGGGTTTGGTGGAAACTGCTCCACCAGTTCTTTGGAGTCTTCTTTCTTTACAGGTTGCAAAGGTGCCTTACTGAGGAACTGCTTGCCAGCTGGCTGCTTAAACTCTTCCAGTGCCTCCAAACTCGGAGAACCTGAGTGGGACACAGCTTGCTGCAAAGTACTTGGGACTTCCTTTGGCTCTGATTGCTCTACAGACAAACTAGGTGGTGTCTCAACCTCAACCCTGCCTTGGTTTTCTGCAAGAAAGTGAGATTTATCCTGCTTTTTCCCTTCCTCTATTGCACTGGGTGGCTTCACCACTTCCAACTTCTCTTCTGCTTCAGACACTTCCTCCTCTTTCACTCTCTTCTGCTGTTGTGTTTCCATTGTCAGCTCCAAACTACCAGCTGGAGAGAGCATCCTTTTACTTCCACCCACTGTTGATGGGCCTCCTTCCAGTCCAAGAACACTGTCTGATGGGGAGGTGAGTGGCATGTAGCCTTTTCGTTCCGGTAAGGGCAAGGGCACTCTCAGATACGGGCTCTGGAAAAGGCTTCTTTGATCCTCTGTGATCATCTGTGCCAGATCAAAACCCAGTCCATGAACATCAGCACTGCAGACCAGGGTACCCTTGGGCTGGTGATCATCAAATTTGGGGAGGACGATAGAAGATGAACTGCACTGGGACTGGGTGACCAGGATCTGGGAAAGCGTCGTGTACATCGCGCTCCCGTAGGACGGCATATTCGTCTGTATGCGAACGGGGACAACTAGTGACACCACTGGGTCTGACCGTGCAGGAACCACGAGCTGAGACGTCGACACAGACACCGGCGGACTTGCCGTGCAGGTCAGAGGATGCAGCCGACTGTCTGAGCCATATTCTGTGCATGGGGAAAGGCTGGATGTACCTGTTGCTGGGAATAAACTGGATTTGATCTGCGGTAAATGTCCACCAGCTTCGCCTGGCAACTGGAGAGCAAACTGAGACTGAAGAGGCAGAAAAAAGGCTGAAGGGATCGGTGAGGATCCAGGGTAATGCATGGGCAGGAAGGAAGGATGCTGCCTGAAGGGCACCTCTGCAGGGTGAGACATCAACGGAGGAGCGATGTGAAGCGGGCCCGGGTGGATGAGCGTTTGCGGGAGGGGCAGTGGTGGGGTCTGAAATATGGAGGGAGGGATCTGCGGCACGGTGAACTGAGCGGAGAGGATGTCAGACATGGTGTGTGCGGCGAAGAGCTCTGCGGAATGCCCCGGCTGGGGCAGGAGATGCTGGTAGGGAAAGATCGAAACCTGTGGGGACATGAACTGCTTTTCATGCAGCGTGAGCTGTGGAATGGGGTGATGAAACACCTGCAGAGCTTCTGTGTATGGCTGGGTATAGGCTGGCTGAGGGCTGTCTTTTGGCTGACTCTTTTCACTAGGGTAAGTACCATGAGAGGGCAAAGGGGAGGAAGATGTTGGCTGATGGGACAAACTAGTTGAAGGAGATTTACTTGATGAAGGAATTGGATCTTCTGTCTCTGGCCGGCCTGGTGGGGCCGAGTCCGGCTCATGCTCTGGATGTCTGGTGAGGGATGCCTGCCTAACCAGAAAGCATTTCCTTCTCTCCTGTGGAGCCGAGGAGGTTGAGGGACCAGAGGTTGAGGCGGGAGTGGACGACAGGCTTCCATAGTCAAATGATTTACTGCGGGTCTCTGACATCTGGGAAGGATGGGACACGTTGGGTGTCTGCTCAGAGGCGGATCTCCTCATTTCTCTGGTGTGATGGTGGTGGCTTGGCACCATCAACATATGCGAGCCAACACCAGGAGGCTTTGGGTGGGGTTCAGAGGGCTGGCTGGTCGACTCCGACTTGCCGTGGTCTTCACGATCAAAGGACACGGAGTGGCTGGAGCCGTGGGATACACTGCTTTCCTGACTTGGGCTTCGGGTGAGAGAGACTGACTCAAAACTGGACTCTCCAGAAGACTGAGCCATCTCTGCCAGCCGCAGTCTCTTCTTTTTTGGTGGGAGTTTCTCTGCAGGGAGCTGAGAAAGGGTCTGGCTCCTCTGCGGCCACTGAAATTCCTCTGTTTTCTCTGGCTCTTTCGGAGGAGGCTCTGGTTCCATTTCTGGTCTGTCCGGCTCTTCTGTGACCAGGATCTCTGGGACCTGGATGTTGGGCTGGCGTACCAGCTTGGGCTGCAGGGAGTGGGGTGGTCGGCTGTGCTGGGGTGTGAGCTGAGCTGAGTACTGTGACAAGGGCTTCTCTTCTCCTTCCAAGCCGCTCGCCTGCTCAACAGAGTCAGACTTCTCAAAGGAGCTCGTGTGCTGAATGACAGAGATCTCCTTGGAAGTTGTCCTTTTCTCTTTGCCCTCTGCACTCGGAGCTGGTTTGGTGCTCCTGGAATGAAAGCTGGCACCAGCGTCAGAAGGTGCAGATTTACCTGGATCTGCTGGTGACTTGATGGATTCACGGGTCAGGTTTAAAGTGATGTCAGATGATGCTGGGTTGGCAAACTGAGTCCCCGGCCCAGCACTGGAGGAGGGAGTGTCAGACAACTCAAAAGCCGGAGGCTCCTCATCATCACCGAGGCTCTTTTCCTTTCGTCTTTTTCGGAGCGGGGTGAGCTCCAAACTGCTGCCCAGTTTGTAATGCATCACCTGGGGCCACGGGTCAGGATCTGCAGCACTTTTCTCAGTCTCTGCAGAGGTATGATGGGAAGTGGAAGAACGAGGCTTTGAAAGCTGCAGTTCCGAACAGTAGTATTTCTTATGGGCTTCGTAATTGTCCCTTTTCTTATACCGAGCACCACATACGTTACACTCGTACATGAACCCTTTAACTTTCGGGCCCTTCCGTGACTTTTTGGTAAGTTCGCTTTCCTTGGCTTCGGGCTCATCGGGAGGTTTGGAAACAGTTTCTTTGTTCGCAGAGCTAACCTCCTCCGAGACATATTCTGTTCCCAAAGGTAGCTCAATAGCTGGTTGTCGTTTTAGCATTCGAGGATGGGAAGAAAACGCTTGACTGCGGCTTAAGACTTCAGGCTCCATGATGTGATCATCAAATGAATAGCTACCTCTAAAGGTGTGTGGGGAGCTCATAGTGCATGCAGCAGAAGGCATTGAGTGGCTTCTTAGGAGAGGCACTGTCTCTGTGGCACTGTGGGATTGCTGAAGTGACAACAATGATTGTTCGGGCTTAATTTTTTCACCGTGGGATGTCAATGCTTTTGATGCATCCAACTGGCTACTGGAACCAGACTTGATATCAAACTGAAACGGTTCCCTATATACACCAGACTTTGGAGATTCAATGCTGCTACGTCTAGATAAAGAGCTTCTTCTAGGCTTAACGCTATCTATTTCACTGGTATCTACAACAGCTTCATTAATTGTGATTAGCTTAGTGATGTGTTCGATAACCTGTGTTCTAGGCACAGATAACGGTACCATACTCGGTTTCTCTTCAGTAGACAGGTGTGGAAAGCCCTGGGTTGTGTTTGTACCCAACGCTGCAGTCCTTTGCCCAATCCGACCACATTTCCCGAAAATAATTTCTGCATAAGATTTTGCGTTCGTATTTGGGGGGCTGATCTGCTGCTCTGCACTTTCTGATCTCGAGAAGTAGCCTGACTCAGTACTCCCTTTGCTCCCAGGGCTCAGGAAAGCTTGTTCATCTATCACCTTCTTGCGTTCACTTAAGCGCAGTGCAAGCTTCTGCTTTATAGTGTGGGTATCTTCAGATTTATGGCTCAGAGCGTGGTCTGAGGACGGCTCTGCAAACTGAGTGCTGTCCTCAAGAGACTGGGACATACTGGAATGAGACAATGAACACCGGTCGTGGCTGGAACCCTGGCTCCCTCCACTCAGCAAGCTACTGGACAACAGGGTGTGCTTCTGCCTGGGTGAGAGCTCGACCGAATGGCCCGACATCGTGCCCGTTTCCTCCTCTGAATCTGTGCTTTCTCCTTCTGTTGGCTCTTCAAAGTCCTCCCCACCAATCCTTTCCATTTCCAAGCTTGATGGATACATCTCTGCTCCTATCCCTGAGGCCAGCCCAGCTTTTATTCGATGAGCGTGAGATTTCCTGTGTTTATACAAATTGCTCTTAGTCTTAAAAGAAAAGCCACATGGAATGCAAGGGTATGGCCTCTCACCTGTGTGTGACCTGATATGCTTTTGGAGCACACTTGGCTTTGCACAAGGCCTGCTGCAGTACTGGCAAATATATTTGCCTGGTTTCTGAGGTTTCTTTTCCTTCTTGTGCACTTCCTCAGCTTGTTTTAAGGAAACCTGCGAAGGGCGAGGGATATAGACCTTTTGAACGGATGGCATGTCCTCTCCAGGAATGATCGGTGAATGGGAAGGTAAGAGCTGGCCGTGGTGAGAGTGGAGCCCGGGTGATGGAAAGGAGCCAGAGGGACCTGGTCTTACTGGATCAACTAGCTGCCACGTGGGACCTTCGAGGACATGCTCTGGTTTCCCAGGAGACATAAATGCTGGTGACAGTGTGTGCTGCTGAAGCTGCGAAACGTGGGGAGGATGCTCAAAAGAGGAAGGCTTAGCTTGCTTTTGATGTCCAGTCTTCTCCTGAGACTCCTCTCTTGGAACAGACAAAGAACCAGAAAAGTGCTGCTGTGATATGATATCTCGGAGAGGGGTTCCTTGTGATGAAGCAGAGCTGCCCTGGTATGTAGTTGCAGATGAAATACTGGCTTGGAAAGCCTCTCCTTTGGGAAGCCTCTTTCTTGGACTTTCCTCAGCCTTTTTTGTGCTCTTCTGGCTTTGTTCAGGATCCATGACCTTAAAAGGGTCTTTGAATGCTATTTCGGGAAGGTTTTGGCAGGCTTCATTTATGAATAATAAAGGTCTCTTCTGTAGATTCCCTGTTTTGCCTGCATTTGCTACGAAGCTGGAGCCGCCAGGAGAGGGTTGTTGATTTAAGATTTTACTAAAGTGTCACTAGTTGCTATTTGATTCAAAAAAAAAAAAAATGTTTCAAGGTCAATAAAGTTCACATTGGTAACACATGACAAACTACTTCAAAGAGAGAAAACTTTCCAAAACTTTTAGTCCAAATATTTTCCTTGTGAACTTGGTTAAGGCTTTAAACCTTGCCATTTTATTTCAGTTGACAGTGGCAAGCCTTCAAAGTCAAGATGCAACCCACAATGTGTCTCTTGTTTGTTATGCAAACCTTTGAAAACTTGAGACTTCAGTGCTCATCTCATAATGATCTTTTTTTTCCTGTGCAAGGAAAATAACACTGAGCGGTGTGTGTCCCTGTGTCTTCCTTCTGTTCCACTTTTGAGTTCAAAAGCCTTGGAAAAGTATTTCCCACATTTCTGCAATTATATCCAAAAGAAAATAAACAGAAAACATTACTTCAGTATTTGCATTCAAGTAAATAAATGCTGCTACTTTTATGGAGGATGACGGTAAAGATTTTGCACAAATAAAGAAATTCAGAATAACCGATTCACGTGGCCTTGCTTTTGATGGTAATCGAAACATAAATTGTAGTCGGGCAGACCTTGGACTCATGCTCAGCTTAACACACACAGAACCTGGCTCTGGAGCAGTCAGTAAAAGGCAGCAACCTGAAGCACGGGTTTGAAAAATGGATCATAAGGGGTTCAGACTCGGATCCCTTCTAATCTCCTGCAAACATTTACGGCTTTACCATTTTTATAATTATATCTCCCTTCCTAACGGACTACACCGCAAAGCTGATGAGACACAAAGCACCTTTGAATGTAGCAGATACATCCACTGACAAATGAAAAGCAAACCTGTTCTGTATGAAATCCGCTTTTAAGCTCGCAGTCACCTTCAGTGTCGTTTACAGCAACAGCAGGGAAAGAGAGAGCGCACGGTCTCTGCTGCTGAAACGTCGCCTCTTTAATTTCCTGCCTTTTTGCCACCAAACAACGGTGCGGATCCAACGCCCCCAGCAAGCCCACATCTCATCAAAATTGGCTGTCTGTGAAGGGGAACCCTTCTTACAGCGAACCTGAATGGGAGGCTGTGTTACACCTACCACCCTCGTCAGCAAATACAGTTATTAATGAGACACTCGGGGAGGAAACACTCCGATTCCCCTGAAATAAGACAGCATCGCCGAGAGGTGGAATAAGGAACAGAAAATGAGTGGGGTACTCCTCTCAAGGAGTAAGGATGGTGCTTTTTAAGTGAAGCAAATTGATATGTGTAATTTTCAATAAGGAAAGAAGTATCTTTCTTCCTTATCAAGCTGTTACCTGCCTCAGGCTGCCGTGCCTTGCTATGACAGAATTGCCTTGGTTTCCTATGGGATATCACCGAGAGCTCTGCTGCTTCCAGGCAGGGGGAGGGCGCGTGGTTGCAGCTGCAGTCTGGACAGGGGAGCGCGGGGGATGGCTTTTAGCTGCACCACGTCCCAACTTCATCGTGAGGAGCAACAGTGAAGAGACAAAAGAAGACATTGGTTTTGCTCAACATGGTCAGAAGTAGGACCTCTGGAATTCATCCAGTCTGACGTCCCTGCCAAAGCAGGTCATCCTAGAGCAGGTCCCACAGGAACGTGTCCAGGCAGGGCTTGAATGTCTCCAGAGACGGAGACTCCACCACCTCTCTGGGCAGCCTCTGCCAGGGCTCTGCCACCCTCACAGGGAAGAAGTTCCTCCTTGTGTTTAGATGGAACTTCTTATGTACAAGTTTGTGCCCATTTCCTCTATTCCTGGCATGGGGCACCACTGAGAAAAGGATTGATTTAACCTCAATAAGGATGGCCAGAAGTCAGGGTTCAAGTCCTTAGACACACCTCCCCATACTGTCACTGAGAGAGGCAGGTGCCAACGAGGGACACAGCATGAGACTGATTGCCCCAAGATGTAATCTCTTATTGACTTGATCAGTAGCTTAATTATCCAGCTGTGACACCCACGTCTTACGTAAACATACAGAAAATCAGTCCAAACCTTGAACTTCACTTTACCCAAATGCAGGTTCTGGTCCCCTCCAGCAGGAACTTCACATCTCCCCAAGACCTGCAAAGCACCTGCTTTTTTCCAGCATGCTGAGAAAGGTGCCCCATGTTCATGGGCTCATTGCTATGAGGAGTCATTAATTAACATTTTGAAACCCCTTTTTAGAGAATGCTGGCTCTGATGCTGAATAAACCCTGACCATGGTCTGGGCTAGACCTACAGCACAGGACTCTAGCAGGACCAAAGGGAGCTGTGGAGCTGATTCATCGTGTTGAATTTTACCCGAGATGCTTTTCTTTGCCCTACTCGTGACACACCGAGCACCTCAACTTGGTAGAAATGGATTTGAGCAGAGACTTCTTCAGGAAGCGCAAAGTCAACACTGCCTCCCACAAGCTCAACCGCTCACTTTTGAGAACTGCCAACTCAAGAATGCCTGAAAGCCATTTCAATATCCCATTTTCTCCTGTAGCTTCCACATCCACTCCAAAGTGTACAGTAATTAGGGTTGTGAGGAAGATTCCTGAGATGATACAATACCATCCCAAGGGATCAGGCCATCCTCAGCCTCCTCTGATGAACACATGGGAACCAGCTGATTTTAGTGGGAACTCAGCACAAAAGTTAACATTTAATAAACCGGTCAACAGAGAAACACACATGCTGCTTACAGCAGCGAGCACAGCCATTCTGGGGCAATTCAGGATACTTTCTACATTTTTTTTCCCATTACTGGAAATGGCCCTTAGAATGGCAATGGCAAAAGATAATTCTCCTGTCTGGATGCAGTTACTCCAGACTGATACTTCTCCAAGGAAAATTCATTAGTGCAAAATAAAATGGCAGAAAAACCAGCTCAAAACTAACCCAGCTTCGAACTGTAGGAGGGTTTCTCCCCTCTGAACCCAGGGGAGAAACTACAGGCAGGGAAAGGGAGTGAGAGGTCCCAAAGATCTGGTTGCAGATGCCTAACACTGCTCTGCCCAGCTCAGATACAATCTAGAGCAGCTGAGGAGAATCTCGTTCCGTCAAAAGAGGACGGAACTTGTTCCTGCTGTTCTCTCTTTAACCCAATGCATCCCTCCATCTGGAGGAGATGAGGGGCCAGCGGAGGTCAGGCCCTCAGAGCTCCTCTGCCCACAGACAGCTTCCTACTGTCTCCTTCTGGAAACCCAATGGGACCAACATGGGTGGGAAAACCTACTCTAGTTGCATTTTTTTTTTTTCCTTCCAGTTTCTGTTCTCTTAACCTCGGTAAAAATCTATCTTCATGCTCCAGCCTTTGAACACTCATGACTCGTTCTCAGTTCTTGCATTTTGTTTTCTCAGAAAATGCACATCTTTTTGCTTTTGCTTTTGCTTTCAGCTCCGCCTCCTGATGACCTGCATGGTTTCTTCTCTCTGTCATGTGTTAGGCTTCTACTGTTTTTGCTCGTCACTCTCATTTCGGGGGTTCTCTGCACCGTGCTCTCCGTGGGACAGCAGGACAGCAGCCACCGCACGCGGGGCAGTGCCCGGCACCGGCACAACAGCAGCAAAACCTCAAGAAGAAGAAGCCACATAGATGTTGGGGTGCGTGTTTTCCAGCTGTGAATATTGCATGTCTATGGCCAAATCCAAAGGACAGGCACGAAAACTGGGGATTCCAGTTATTATTTCTGTTCAGACAAAGTTTCTTAGGGTTTTACTTGAAATGCAACGGGGCGAACATGAACAGAAACGCCTGTTTCGTTCTTGGTGAGAGAATCAAAGGCTGCCACCAAATCAATAACAAAATTATTTCTGGTTTTAATGGGACCAGAATTATTTCTGGTTTTAATGAGACCAGAATTTTACCCTAAAGCCTGAGGTAAAATGCTTAGAAAGGCTCTTTTAGAAAGTCACAGTTGTTGGTATTTTGAATTACCTTATTATGGCTGAGATGAATCCCTACACAGAGGCCCAGGCAGAGCCTCTCCCAGCCCTCAGCCTCATCTCTGTCCTCTTCAAGGGTTCAAGGAAGAACAAACCAGTGTCAAGCCTTAGGCTGGTCCCTCTGTGCCTGGAACAATCATGACATATGTGCAACCATGCCCACCCCTACCCCCCCAAACAAGCTCTTTACCAAGGGATTTGGGATTGAGACACCCCCCTAAAGTGAGGAGAAATGCTGGAGGTTGCACCTGCCTCCCCAGCTCTAGGTGGGACCATCACTGACAAGGCACTGGAAGGCATCAGGACTTTTTCTACATCTGTTGGCCTCCAGAAATCATTCATTTCAAGCGACATATGGAAAACTACAGTGCTTGGCTTTCTGTCACTTTCCTTTTGTTTCCAGGACTCTGAAACTTCTCATCACAGTATTTCCTTAAAAGCCTGTTGGTGGCAAAACTGCTGTTTGCAATACTCCAGCAGATGGAAGGATTTTCTCGGCTGTTTGGTCCTGTCCCAGCCAGACCGAGATCCAGTGTGGTCAGCAGGAAGCTATTACAACTCTGCTCTTTCTATAGTTTTCCAACCTTAACAGCATTTTATTCCATACACCAGAGCTTAGCCTGTTTTTAAGGATGCCAGGGTTACAGGAGAATGGTGCGCTACAGGAAAACGCGCCTGTTGGTTCCTCCTGACAAGATTTGAGCCACTTGGCCAGTTTTAAGCAAATGTAACCGATGACCAACGTTACTGACATAAGTTAAATACATTTTAAAAGCACATGAATTTTGTGATAGTAAGTGATCGAGGCAAAGCACAACCCCCTATTTCTACTCCACTGAGGGAAAGGTCCAGCTCCTTCTTATTAGCAGCCACTAAAACATCCTGCCTGTGGAAAAAGCTTCATGCAACATTTTTTCCTCTTTTTAAACTATGGCTGAATGCGTGTGGAGAGACACATCTGGGGGAAACCAGATCCCTTTCTTTTCGGTAGGTCACAATGTTCCTCTGTTCTCACAAAAAATCTGCAAGTCCACGCCTCACCAAAGTGGACACCGAGGTGATGGGCGCTAGGGCATTCTGCTACCTGGTCTTTGCAACCAGATCCCAGCTGTAGTTTTGAATAAAATGCCACCTTAGACATTCAACATGATTTATGACTGAGAGCGATTAACGATGCAAACAGTGGGCAGCAACAGCAGATCTCCTGCCATCGCCTCTTGCGACTGGAGTCAGTAAGATAAAACACTGCTGCAGCAGGAGGGGGGACTTGCCAGGCAAAAAGTTTCTCAAATACATTGAGGAAAAACCAAAGTCAACCAGACATAGAGCAAAGCAGGTCCCCTTCCCTGGTTGAGCTCACTGCAAAGTGCTCGCCCAGGGTAAGTCCCAGGGAAAAAACAGAGATTACTTACAGTGGACTTGGCAGTCTGTAAGTTTGAAGGTGTCTCTCTTTCGTTTGCCCACGGCTCGATTCGATCTGTAAAAGAAACAGCCCCGTTGGAATCACAGTGCACGCATGTTAAAATGCCACCTCAGCAGCGAGCACATGGGACTTACATCAGGTGTCCTGATGGAGAGGATTGCTTGGTAACCGAAACAGTACACAAACTCAGCCCCGACAGCTGGAGAAGCCCTCGGTGACTGCGCTCACCTCCTCCAGCACCTTTACCCCGATGGTGACCTCCCTGCTCACAGAAAATGCATCACCCCAGGGGATTCCTCCCCCTGGACCAGGCGGCAAGGAAAGCCCCAGCCTGGCCGGTGTCAGCCACGGGCAGATGCGACCGAAGCTCCACACCCTGGTATGGAGTTCAGGTCTGCTCAGGTATTGAGAATTCAGATCAGCATGCAGGTGCTGCAGCCCTTTCTCCAAAGCTCATACTTATCCTCAAGTTTTACATTTAGAGAACCTTCTAAGTGAAGCATTCAGTTCCTCCATCCTTACCTTCCAGCACGCTCCAGACACAAATGCATTGATCTACACATGGGTCAGGCTCAAAGGAAAGCAACATCCCAAGTGAAGCTCTGCTTTGAAAAATGACCCAGAGTATGGTCCAAGAAGGTGGCATTTCCTTCACACACAAGCGCTGCAGTTCCACAGGAGAGTAAGAACGTACTGTTCCTCCAACTCCATGTGCCCATCACCAAACCCTGTGTTTGTTGGTGCCTCTGCAACCCGCCACAGCAGGAGGTGTTTGAACCTGTCTCCAGAGCTCAGCTCACAGAATAACACCATGACTCTAGGGAGGACTAAACACCCTCTCCTTTCCTACAGCACTTCTGAACCGTGGAACAACGGGTGGCAGCACACGTTGCTGACTAAAGCTCATCCAGAACACTATTCTGATTGTATACAAACCCTGGTCAGTATTTTGAGAACCAGTTCAAGGTCTCTGAGACTTCATGATACATTTATGAAAGCTTCAAAGATCTTCACGTTCAGAGGCAACATCTCCTTCCACAACTGCTGCAGAAGAGTCTCTGCCTTTCAGAATCACGTGCCCAAATATTCCCAAAGTTTTGAGCTTCATTCCTGTCACCTTCTAAAACCTGCTTTCAAGCCGAGCTTGCTGCCACCTTGACTTTCTATCATATCATATCCAGCTCCTGCCTGTACCTTTCTTATCCTTCTGACCTCCTGCTACCACAGACCTGACCGTGTTTTTTGGATCTACGACTCCTTATTCTCATTCTCCCCCTCCCCTGCAGAGCTGCAAGCCCCAGTGCCACTTCCATGAGCCAATACCAACTGTGTAAAGACAGGGTGGCAGAGGGATTCACCTCACCAGCCTGCTTCTCCAGAGAGCAGAACTCTTGGGCTCGTACTGGGACATCTCAATGGGCACATGTACCTCTGTACGCAGACACCAGTTCTTCCCAGGCAGACAGGGGCACACAAACATCTGAGCAAGAATGAGTTTGGAAACTAAAGTCAAGCAGCCTTCCCTCACCTGAGGATCATGCTCAACCACAACCACGAGAAAAAAGGTCATTTTTTCACCATTGAGCTTTTCGTTCCAGTGTTCCTACCCAGACTCTCAGAATCTGTAACATTCTGTAAGAACCTGTAAGCTGTAAGAGGGAAGCAGCAGATGGATGCCTTCATCCATCCACTGTGCTGCCTGAACGCAGCCTTTTCTCCTCCCAAATCCCAAGCTCGAAGTGGAAACAAGTTTGGTGAAGTGTCATAAACTCTGTTTGAACCCTGCAACCACCACAAAACCTGGCACAAGGAGCACTCGTTTGGCTGGGAGAGAGCTGAAATTCCACCTCCCTTGGGGCCATGCCTCCTAAAATCCAGCCAAGTCTCTGACAACTCAAACCGCTGTTGGGATCTGAAATCAATGGGTACCTCCATGCTGTGGTATGGACACAGCAACCTCAAGAGAAGAGGTGCCCCCTGAACTCTCTGGAAGCTTTCAGCCATGGGGTGATAAGACACAGGACTTGAATCCCTGTCCCTTAGGGAGCTGAAGCCCATGTCCTGTGTCCCAAGTTACTGTCCCAGTCCCATCACCAGCACAGTATATTTTGTTGTTCCAGGTAGGACTGGCCCATCCAGGAACCCCAGGAACCCAGAGATCATGAGTCAAACAGAGGGGAAACAAATGGGACCTTCAACCTGCAGCAATGTGGGATGATGGAGAGAGGAACATGCCCTGGGTCCTGTTCCCACCTTCAGCCCAGTTCTACAGGAACAGACATACAGCAGCAGTTAATGCTGATGGTTCTGCAAAAGCTCCCGATGTCCCCTTGTCCATGTCTAGGCCATCCAGCATCATTATCTCCATCCCCACTGTATGGACAGCCAGTCCTCCAGGCCACTGCCTGATACAGTGGGCAAGAAATTCACCAAACCACTGCCAGCAATGGCATCGTGACAATTACAGGAGCAATTTCTTGACTGGAGTGGGTAAGAAGCTGTAGGGACCTTGAATCCTCCTCCCTTCTTCCTCAAAAGGCCATGAATAATCATTCTCCTCTCCTTCCCCAACATCTGCTTTGGCTGGAGAAAGGAGAACTTGGCTCTAACCACAGTTAAGTTCTCCCTATCTGGGTCAACACAGGGCAAGCACAGCCCCATGCATGGGGTCAAGGAGACCTCTGCGGTAGGCACCAGCTCACCTTTCCCCGTGCTACCTCCCCAAGGGGGTGCAGCTGGTTGAAAAGGTAAGAAAAAGTGCATCCTCCATTGTTCAGAGAGACACTTGGGACTGACAGAAGAGGACTCACTCGGTGCTCCTCCAGCTCGAAGATAAAACAAGTGTATCCACATACAGTGTGAATATCCATCTCCATCTGTGACCCCCTCCCCTCCAGCCGGCTTCAACATAGGGTGGGAAGGGACTTCTGGGGATCATCCAGTCCAACTCCCTTGTCAAAACAGGTCCTCCTAGAGGACCTGCCATCCTCAAAGTGAAGAAGTTCCTCCTCACATATAGATGGAATTTTTTATGTAGAAGTGTGTGCCCATTTCCTCTTGTCCTCTCACTGGCTTCCCACACATGTCCTGGGGCAAGGGGGCAGTGGGGCAGGGAGGGCAGGGGGTACAGGGGACAGGCAGGAAGGGGCTGCCCAGGGCTGTTTGTGAGGATGGAACCTGAGATTTCCATCCCAGGAAGCTCCCAGCACGGTGCCTGTGAGCGGCAGA
>VZRU01018393.1:48534-75580 GCA_013398155.1 Pedionomus torquatus | reverse complement strand
GCCGTTGGGGGCGCAGGCGACGCGACGCGGTTCCCCCGCGTCCGTTCTCCTTATTGCAGCACTCTCTGCACCCTGCAGAGGCAGCGCCATGAGGGCTCCTTTGCCCTGAGGGGAGCTGCCCTGCCTGCGCCGCCCTGCTGCCCGCTGTGGCTGCTGTGTGCCCCGGGCTCCCCATGGCACTGCGGCCTTTCGCCTCCACCCTCATCATCATCCCCCCAGTCTCCTCATACTCCTGCTGAAGCTGCAACCCAAGCTTGAACGCCCCAGCCAGGCTGGGGCCTGCCTTAGTAAGAAAAATGTTTCCTCTGAGAGCCTAGTCTGCCTTTGGGAGCGTGGAGGGAGGCTGAGGCACAGAGGGCACCCAGTGGATGGCGTCTGGAAGAATGAAGGACACGGGACATTACAAGTTTTACTAGGTTGTTTGTACCCATGGCTGTGCTTTACAGGACCAGGGAAACGTGTCTTCAGCAATGCAGTTAAGTTTGACTTTGAGCTGAAAATTGCCTGGTATTTCAGGCTAGTCTGCCTAGATCATTGCCTGAAGCACAAGAAGGAATGTCCCTTGTAACAACATCAGAAAAAGGCTTTCTTAGGTCACTAAAAAGTCCCGAAGAAATACTTGCCTTAGTGAATCTCTAATTGCTTCAGTGTAACCATTTATACATCTGTGTCATTTCATTCTGTATCATTCTCCTAATTGAAATCCAGGTATCAACTTTCTGCTTCCTGTAATTTTACCTTATACCATGTTTTATTTGGATCCATTCTAAATACAGACACAAAGTCCAATCTAATGATTCCCCGAACTAGGTCCTGTGGTTTCCTTTTCTTACCATGTGAAAAGGCCAGCTGATCTGACACTAACATGTGTCCTGCCGAGCTACCTGTGGAGGAAACTCTGAAAGCATTCTGCCTTTTCACACTATGGACCGGACTCCCCGGAATGTCTTTTTGTTTCCTGTTTTCAGGGCAGCAATACCCTGTAACTACCTTTAACCAACTATTTCTGTTCTGACTAATAACACAGGCCTTTGTATCAAGTGAGCAAAACTGCGGCGCTGCAAGAACACAAGTATCAGTGGGCTGTAGAATTATTGGGAGATAAAAATGGAAGGAAAACACGACACTGGTAATTTGTGGCTGAGCAGCACCAAGCAGGGTTCTTTTCACCTTCCTATGAAAATGGTGAAAGTTCATGTAAGCCTTTTACATACCGCTTTGGCAAAGGACCTGAGAATCAGAAAGGACTGTTTCAAAATATGGTACTTAGCTAGAAGATATAATGGCTGCAAAAAGTAGCTAGATTCAACAGTTGGCTGTTCACTGTTGTCATCCTCATCCAAACCAATCACCAGTTTACTGTCTTTTCTACATCCAAGGTTGGGATGGTTATACAACTCCCCTCCCCTCAAATTTTGGTTACAGTTTCCCACAACTGATAGCATTTCTCCTTCCTCTCTCAGAAAATGTCACTACCTCCAGTTTGCATATTGCCTTACAAGGCAATACATTTTACACTAGGGGAATTTTCCTGTATATATTGTGCAATTTGCCATAGAGCAGAGAAGGGTTCACACCAGTTCTAGAGTTCGTTTCCCTCCTTTACTCTCTTATATCTGTAGCTGAAGTTTTAATCTTTTGCCAGAAGGGGTTACCAGACCAGGTTAAGACTGAGCTTGGGATATGTCTTGGATACATCTGCTTAAAGATCTGTTTGTTTCTTTGGTAACCAATCTCCTCCCTCTGGCTTTCACAAACCCTAATATTAGCCCTTGTCCAGCTGGCAAATCCATTCATAAGATGCTTGAATGAGGCGTGCTTGGCTAATTCTATCCAACAGATTAAAATATTCTGTCAGACCAAGAAGTTGTCATAGCTGAAAACATTTCACAATAGAGCAGACGATCAGCAGCATTATTTGTAAAGACTCAACCTTTCTTTTTTAAATCATTGTGTCAGTAATTTTAAAAGACAGTTCTCTGGGTTCTGATTGTTGGTGTGCAGAGAACACAAAAATTGCTGTGAGAGAATCAACACTTGGGTTTGAATTTAATACAACACAAATTAAAGAGAATGGATACAGAGGAAGAAGGTGAGTGGGAAGGTGAGGAAGGACATGCAAAGATGATTAGGAAGATCAAAGCTTTTAGTCTTTCATTGTTTTGTCTTAACTGATTAATCTTTCACATGAGGAACTACTAAGACAGCTCTTAAAGGAAATGAAAAAAATACTCAAGTACTATAAATGGTGCTGTTCCATTTCTCATTTAAAGTTTTCAATTATTATCTTTAAGCAGAAAGGAACTGAAAAGAAATTATCATGTGATACCTTTTGTGAGCTTGGATCAGAGAACATTTTTATTTTAGATGTGCTTTTTCTATAAATTTACTATCAGGGATTATGGAAACATTAAAGCATGCTTGCAGCTACAGAGCCAATGTACTTAGGCAACTTAATTTATTATTGAAGAACTTTCTTTTTACGAGTGATGAATTCATTTCATGGACAAATATTTCCTAACAAAGAAAACATTCATCTTTGATTAATTTAATTTCATAGGAATTAGTGTCAACCTTTTCCAGCAAGGTGCTGATATAGCCATTGATCAATCTAAATCTGTCTGATTGTAATCAATGGGGGAAAAAAAAATAATCTGATTCAAACTGAGGTATCAGCCATAGGACAAAATGAAACCTTTTTCCTTTGAAACCATTGCCCTCTGGAGGGGGAATAAAAAATGACAGAAAGATTAGGTAAAAATTCCTTTTTACGTCACTGGAACTGAATTTATGCTTTACAGTCCAGGAGTGATTTGACAGACTAATACGAAAATGAACGCTCTGTCTGAAGAGCCACAGTGGACACAGTGCTTATGTCAGTGAAGGCTAGAGGAGAAGTAATCCCCATCTGTCTGCCCCATACTCTCCTCCCCTTTATCTCTAAACTCACTGAATATCCATTCCACAGTTTATGTACTTTCTCTTGCAACTTCATCTTGGAACCCTTCCAAGCTGGTGTCATCTCCCTTTATTTGCCAAAATACTTTTTGATATAATCTCTAAAGAGTTCTTGCCTGCCTGATGTCAGACTCTGTATTCCATCCTTTTTCCATACCTTTGTGCTGGTTGGGTTGTTTTGTTGGGTGGGTTTGGGGTGCATGAGTGCAGATTTTTTGTGGATTGGGCTGGGGGTGTTGGTTGGAGCGTTTTTATTGTCTTAATTATGCTTTCCTTCTTGATCTTTTATTCTTGCAAGGTTTTGAGCAATTGTGTTCTTCCTATCTTTCTACTTACATGTCTGGCATCTGTTTCAATAGACTCTTTTTCTCCTGTCTCTGAGAACTTAACAAGAATTTTTCCTTTAGCCTTTAGATATCGATAGCTTGTATTTTAGATAATCACATTTTGATGTCACCTTTAACTGAATATGAACCAAACTGAGCTCTTTCCTGCTCAGACTTTGCCTATATATTCTCCCTGTCTTGTAGGGGAAATGTGTCTCACAGTGGTCTTTCGAGTTTGGTTTATAGCTACCTGATGTCTCTTGACTACAAAGTGATTGTGAACCTCTAGTGATTGTTGTAGCCCTTGGTAGGACACATGCACCAGCCATCTGAAAGAAAGTTAACAGCCACACTAGTCCACCTGTAGGGCTGGCTGTGTTTAATATCTAATGTTTCAAAGAGTGCAAAATACAAAAATCCAGAAGCAAAATTGTGCATTAAGCAAACCCCCACACCTCTTGGCCTCCAGAAGCCAGCAACAGAAACCCTGAATTTTTAAATTAATGTAGCAAACCAATTAAATTTCAGCCTTCCTGTAACTAGGTCAACAAATACCAAGGATTGAAATATGGTCTTGTTTTTCCTCTTGATAGCATCTAGAACTATTCCTTACTTACTATCCAATAATTACATTTTACATTCATGTTCCTCTAGGTGGCTAAAACATCTTCCTCTCTGGCTTCTAATGTCCTCTGCCATTCCTTCACATCTGAAATTGCACAACTCCAAGTAAGGTCACAGTATTTACAAATGGGGTCATAAACCCAACAGAAGTTCAGCTGTAGAAAAAGGTTAATCTCCAGAAAAGACATCTTAAGTCTGTGATTATTACTTGTCTCTCAGTGATGGGTCTTAAACCCAGAAATAGGAATCATTCTCAGAAGATGCATGCCCCAAAGTAAAACTGGAAGTGAGGCTGTTAATGTAACAGTTTGCAACACTACTTTTAGTCCAGAAAAACAATGGCTAATAAATTACCTTTCTTTTTTTGATTTTTTTTAGAACTTTTTTTTTTTGTTGTTTGAGAAACATGCTCAGAAAAATCCTTTATACATTTTATCATTTCATCATATGCATCAATCTGGAGTGACATGGCACAGAGGAAACTCAGGTGTGGCATCCAGTCCCTTTGTAGAAGTCCATGCTGACCCCAGTGTGATGTCTTTCTTGCAGATATAAAATGCCAATAGATTTCCATTGTCACCTCTTAAGCAATGCAGTCTTATTTCACACAGTTTCTTGCCATATGTTGCCGTAACAAAGCAGGTACACTTAATTACCTTTCTGAAGAAAGGAACAGCAGGTACACAATCCTCTTTAAGGAAGAAAAGAATTATTCTGATACTAACAAAATCATAATTTCCCATTTCCATGTAGCTGTGTGGAGCTACATGAATGGCCTTCATTATCCTTGGATAAATCTACAAGCTGCAGTGCCAATTCTATACCATTCTCAGAAACTTGCATCTTGACAGAAAATTGTAAAAACTGTTTTGGAATATATACTGCAAGAATAGCACTCTATTTAGTGGAGTTTCCTAAAAAGTGCAGTCAAACACATTATGCTTGGTAGCTCTACTCCTTGCAGGGTCTTTAATGACTGTCATTCTCCCAGCATTTATTTTTCTTTCAGAGGAGCTGATAGACTGTAGTGGCTCGTTGAGCTAACACTGCATACCAGTCTACTGAATCAGCTCAGAAGACTGTTTTGGTATGTAACCCAGCAAGCATCCATGCTGAGTTATTTTCCTTTGCTCTGGGCACAGCAGTTAAGAGGTATTTTTCACTGCATTTGCAATGCAGGCAATTCAGCCTTCTTCCCAGCGTCGTAGTCTGGGAAACACAATACTCTGGAGTTGCTTATTCTTTGTAGCATTGAGCTGGAGAGAGCATTTTAGATAGGTTTCGAGTAAATTAACAGTAGTTCCATTTGCACGGTGCAGCAGTCCTTTGTCACACCCTGCCTCTTCAAGGTCTGTCAGCCACAGGTTAGGGTCCTATGTATGTAAAAGTGACTGCTCTCGTCAGCACAATGTATTTTCTCAGGCTGATCCTGGTTTCTGCAGCTTAAGGACTGTATCTGCCTGTTCAGTGAGTGAAGAGAAACACAATGCTTGAGAGTTGTAATTATTCTAGTGTCACATTGCTGCATTAATGACTTCAGAACAATTGTCATGAGCTTTAGGGGGTATCTTTGTCCTATTTACCACAACATAAAGTAAGCTTTTGTGGATGTATTTTGTTAATGCTTCCATCCTGGTGCATCAGTCTGTCTTCTGTTATGACAAATACATGTTAACACATATGTAACAACAATTCAGCTCTGAGAATTTGGAAAAGTATAACTCACTTATGTTGGTTCTTACCTGAAAATCACTCATATCTAAATGTACTTGGACACCCAATCCCTTTGTTTTGATGTATTTTAACTTGTTCTATAGGACTATGTCATCTGTGGTGGAAGACTGGTTGGGCGCAAACTAAATTTCTCTTTACCATCATGAACAGTGTGCAGTTCTTCTCCAGACATAGTATTTAGCTTATGAGGGAGATATTCATAAGTAAATCTTTAATTTATTGCATTCCATTCTATGTTAACTAATACGTACAGCGTATCTTGATATGATTGGTCATAATTATTGCCTCTGTGCTTGCAGAATGAGTATTTCTAATTAATGCAAATGGCTTTGGAGTGCAGTACACTCCATTTAAGAATACGCAAAGTACACATCACCCGTTTTCCAGTGTTCTACACTTTTAATTTCATATTCTTCACTTTTAGTGTCCAAGTTGTGTGAAACCACTGATGGTAAGCATTTGCAGCCAGTTTGTGTCAGGATGATGGTGAGGATACTGTTCCCCATCCTTCTTTTTGCAGTACTTTATGCTTGTTCTTGAAGTGGACAACAGCATGTCGTAAGATGTATATCATTCAAGTACTCATTGTCCTTGAGCAGAAAATACACCAGACAAATATTTTCTCAGGGACAACGTAAAAGTTTCAGCCTGGTAAGTAATTCCTATTTTGCCCTTTTGCTCGACAGAATCTAGAATATACATTTTTTAACCATGGAAAACAACGTTACCCTTTCAGTTTTACCGAATGGTGTTTCACTCTTGTTCACATTTCAGTTGACACTCAGAATTGGAATTTGCCATCACTTGTTTCTTACGGGCTCCTAGGCTGGAATACAATTAGAGAGGCTGCACTCGAAGAGCATTCGAGCTAATTTGTATTCTGAAGGGCTACTCGCTTGGTGTGCACGGCTGCCCAGGGGCTCCCTCTGAGCGGTTACCTCTGCTGTGAGCAACGCGGAGGCTGCAGCTTCTGCCGGCTGGAGCCCACGGCTCCCCCCTCCTCACCGGCTCAGCTCCCTGCGCAACTTCGCGATACGCTGCCCCGCGGCCGGGCCGGGCCGGGCCGGGTCGAGCCGAGCCGAGCCGAGCCGAGCCGAGCCCTACCCCATTTGTCCTTCCCGGCCGCTCGCGCTCCCAGGGACCGCCTTTTAATGGGCTGGGGTGCTGCTGGCGGTCCCGGTCCCGCCCCCGCCCCCTCAGCCGAACTCGGGCCCGGTGCCGGATGCTTGCCCGGCCCGGGCCTTCCCCCGCCTCGGAAAAGCTCGGGAAAACCCCTTTTTCGCCGCTATCGCTTGGCTGACCCGCCGAGGTGCCGGCACCGGGGCTGGTCTCTCGGCGAGTGACCCTGAGCCCTTTCAGCAGGGGCTGGTCACAGGCGCCGGCCAGGGGACTCCGCGGAGCCGCATCCCAAGAAACCTGCCCCCGAGCCCTTTCAGAAGCCACGCAGCTGCCAGCACATCGTGAGGCCGGGACATTCGCAACACCCACAGGCCGAATTAGCCGAGGAGCGCCCGCGTTTCAATGCCGAGTTCACATCCAGCGCTGGGGCACTCACCTTTGCGGGTGAGTTCCGGCCGTACCGACTAGAAAACAAAAGTCACGTTTGAAAACAAAGCCACAAAAAATTCCACAGGAGAGAACAGAGGAGAAACAACCGTGTGGATTTTTTTTCCCTCTGAGCGGAGAAGGAAGTCCAGCTGCTGACAGCACATTGGACCAAGAGGTGCAGCGTTTTGCGGCTGTTTTGCTTTTTGAGGCTGTGGGAAGGCAGAGGGGCAGCCCCACCATTCCGGAGTGACAGTTACCAGCGATCATGGTCTTCAGGAGGAGGCTAAAGCACTTAATGGCAACGTATTAACCAAATACTGCAATGGGAAACTGTAGCTTGTCTCTCTTCAACAGCTCGCTGCGTTAACGATCATCAGCTCCTGCAACTGTTCCCCTCACTGCAAATAGTTTTTTTTTTCTCTTTTTTTCTTTTTTTCCGCATTGATAGTTGTGACTTTGGCCACCCTGTCTGCCTTCACTAGAAACGCCTCTGCTTTCTTTGACTACATGCATAAATGTCCTTCCCTGTCTAGCCTGTTGTGCTAAAATTCATCTTTTTCGTGGGACTGCCAGCTGACTTTAGCTTCAGAAAGGAGACTGCCATTAAAATCTTTAAGCAAAGAGTTACTGACCTGGAATTTTAGGAAATGAGCAAAATAACCTCACAAAAGAAATATTAGCATGGAAATAAATTCCTGAATATATTTGGGGTAAAAGTCTATTAAAACTGTTTGGAAAGCATCAACGTAAAAGTAAATTTTTATGCTCTTTCACACCCACCCCCCCCACCNNCCCACCCCCCCATATTAAAAACTAGTTTCAATTTTCCAGCTTAGGAAAAATACAGTTTTTGGTAAATTTTGTGCTTGAGCATTTCAGCATCTTCCCTCTCCCTTGTCATCCAAAAGGAAGAGTATAAAGGATCACTGCATGTCAGCCCAATCTGCTGCTCAATAATGTAGCCTGAACTGGGCTCCGATTCCTCATTTGATGCTCTTATACTCTCCCACCTAATTCCTCAGGGCAAGTACAAACCCATGCATCCAAATATATTAAATGAATGTATCGAAGAAGGAAACTGCCTTCAAAACAACTATTGAACTTAATTACTGATGAATCTTTATGCACTTCCTGAGAGATGTCTTCAGCATTAACCGATATTTATGGCTTCTTGCTATCTAGCCCTTACTTTGCTTGTCTTCTCTTTGACAGCTGCAAATACAGGTACCTGGGCACACTTCAGTACTGTTATCATGCAAGACAACAAAGCTGTGATACGTTTCTTTTGGTTTAATGTATATATTTTTAATCTAACATAAAACCTCACAGACAACTGAGCTGATGGTGTTATTTTTGAGAAGCTGAGTATTTCTGATACATAGCAGAGGGCCATAGGAAGTGCTGGGCCATCTTAGCCTGGCATCTACTTTCCAAAATAAGATGTCCCACTGAAGTCTCAACTCCCAGACATTGTTCCTGATGGCAGAGGTGTTGGCCTGAAGAGCTTTCCTGAGCATGACTTGAGGCAGGCCCTGAACATGACTGCCAAAGGAAATCAATGAGGTTGGCATGCACCATCACAACACAAACTTGGAACCAAGGCAACTGAAAGGAAAAGGAGGATCCAGCCACTATAAAGTGCACGTCTACGGTCAGTGCAGAATATGTGCAGACTGCCTGTGGCTTGAAGACCATCTTTACAGGGCGTGAGGCAAGCAGCATGTCTTCTGGACTGAGACATGTCAAAGAAGACGATCTTTAGCCCTTGGTGCAGAGCAGCAAGCTGGGCGGACAAAGACAGAATCTGCAGGGTGATTCCAGTTGCATATTGCCCTTAAGCAGTATCCATGGTGTAATATGCTTTAAGTACAACCCTTCAGCTCAAGAATCAAAAAGGCTAAGGGTTCCACGTTAATTAGTAATCTCTGGAGTCATACAGATCTGTAATAACTACCTACTGATCAAAGACATTTCATGATTAGCATATTTTAATATCCAGAGAGAATTAAGGTTGTAAGTCTGGTAATTGAAGTCTTGAATTAATTGGAAGAGGCCAGTCTATTCTTCTATTTATCTGATTTAATACAGCCAATTGTTGAATGATGTTTCACATCCAGGTGCACATCAAGGTTTCGGTACCAAGCAGCCAGGGTACTGACGTTGCTATGTGATTTGCAGGTCACTGTAGGATTATCCCAGCTGGGTGAATGGGAGGCCCACTGTGAATGATCACTCCCATGTACGGGTGCTGAAGAAAACGCTGTGAAAAGATGACTACAGATGTTGGAATACCAACTTTATCTTCAGTCACTGTTGGCGTTGCTTCTTGTTGTTAAGTAAGTTACTATTTTGATTCTATTAAAACCTTATCTAGAGAAGTAAAAATGGTGAAAAATCACTTAAAATGTTTCCATTTACAAGTCTCAGTCCTTGAACCGAAACAACCACATACATGAAGACCTGTTTGTCCTTGATTTCTTTTCTGAAGCATCCAACCTTCTCTGGAACTGTCAGTTGTGAACGTTAAAAATAAAAAAGTGATTTGAATTTATCTATTTATACCACATTTATATCCACTTATATTACAACAACCAAGGCAAATTAATCAGATTTTAGGTTTGATAACTGAGACATAGTTGTAATAATGATTTATTATACTGCTCCCACAGTTTCCTCTCCAACATACTGCTATGGTTTTCAGTGTTAAACCAAGGCTCGGTTGTGAGTGTCTCTCTCAGAAACTGCAAGGCTTATTTTCTTGCATAAAACTCTGAACACTGGGCAAAGAGGAGTGCAAAAGACAGTAGAGTGGCTAAAGCAATTCATATTATCATGATCTGGAAAAAAATGTATCTTGATTAACCTCTAAATGCTTCATTTGTTATAATGGTAGTTAAGTGTTAATGATGCTGAGATGTGGTTTAAACAGAGACATGCATTATACACAGCATTGTGCCAACTCTTCTCTGCCACATTTGTTTTGTGTAATGGTTTTAATGTAAACCAGACCCAAGATATTTCTGGCTAGGTTTCCTCACATCTCTTTTATCTTTGTCTAGCATCTCCAAATGCATCAACAATCTTCCCTGAGGTTGTTGTTACTTGTGTCCTTTATAAATTTCCAGTTTTCCTTACATGCACTGCCTGTAATAACTCCTAACCATATAATAATCCTTTGGATTATAAAAGGCAGTGTTCAACATTATTTCTCAGAGATGAGGTAACTCTCCCTGCTCTTCCTTCTCCTGTGGCTTACAATATTTGTACAGTAAACACAGGCATTCACTACTTTATTTTGGCACCATCCTGCTGCTACACAGAGAGATCACAAATGTGGACATGCAGTCCAGAACAAAGAAATATGATTGGCAAGTTGCGTTACTGTTTTTCTGACAGATCAGCTCCTGGAGTGCCCTGGAACATGGTGTGTGCTCACCTGCCTTCAGCCTTGGCAATGGCTCATGCAGCGAATATTCAGGCTGTTGCATGGCAAACTAAGAGTTTGGGCTAAAAACCAGCCTCAGGGTTGCCCTCTGAGGTTATCACAGAACTACAGCTCTGGTCCACTGTGGCAATGAGAACTTAAACCCAGTTTTCTGTGTCCTCCTTGATTAAGTCTTCAAAAAATCCTACAGACAAATGCACTCGTTTCATGAATGGAATCAACGGGGGTAGTAACCATGACTCCATGAAGCAAGGTGGTTTAGGGCACTACTATGGTCTTAATCCCAGATGAAATGTAAAATTACCAAAATTACCAAAATAATCTGATGAGGGCTGAGCAGTACCAGTATCAAAGCCAGAATCTCATGAAAAAAAAAAAAAAAGAGAATGGTCTATGAAATTCCAGAGTGCAGCACATGGGCTCTTTGCAACTGCTATATAATTTAGATAGGGAAAAACGTATTCTCCAGCTTTGACTAATCCAATTATAAACCCCCTCTAAATGCTGTTTCCATTTTGTCCCTTGGGAAATAAGTGAAAGAGAGGTCACACTGTGTTTTCAGTTCATCCCTGATACTGTACATAAGGGAGGGCCCTAGATACCATATACTATTTTCCCTTCCTTCATGTCTTCTTCCCCCATCTCAAACACCCTCTAAAAACATTATTTTTTTTTTGGTTCAAACAACAAGGCTAAACAGGTGAAATTTTAAATAATGATTGAGGATTTTTTTTATTCATTTAAGTTTCAATATCATTACAGAAAATGTTATGGTACAGAGTTGTTTAACATTGGTTTTATTTCTTTGCTCATTTAATTTCCACACGAATGCTGGTAACACTAATATCTGTACAAGATCAGTCTTTGATTTTTTTTAGTTTTTAGTTCTGTACATTTTTAAATGTATTGGTTAAAAAGGCTGTCAGCACTTAAGGAAGCGATTTTTTTGTTTGTTGAAATTAAAGGTATCCAGTTACTGCCCAAGAGTACTGAGCTGGGTGGCTGCTGGGACAAGAGAGATCCCTGAATGCACAGCGAGGTGAGGAAACCTCGGGGCTTCATTGGGTTCCCAGTGCAGCCACTCTGCTTTTGGCACTGTGCACATCAACACGAGATACAAGATAAAGAACAAGCAGAAGCTCTCTGTGAAGCGGTTATGAAGCATACTAATAAGGGAAATCCAAGTGTTGTCTACGCTAGTATAAATAAGCAGACAGCCTTGTTTTAAGAGCATAAGTAGTTGTATCTTAAAGATGAGAAAAAACACAAGTTCTGCAGGCACCTACTGCTGTCTACTAAAAGCTACCGCTATTAGAACTAGCATTGAACACACAAAGCAATTGCAAGGAAAGGAAAAAGTTGCTTTGATATAATCAGAATAAATTTCTTTGTTAAGATTTGTTTAAAGTTCTTTTTTTAAAAGGTATTTATTTAAATTCCATTTGAAATATAATTCAAGATGTTGACTATACTGATCAACTTTTATCCAAATCAGAAAAACTAGCTGTGCCGTTGCATATTACAGGATACAGTCAATGATATGTGGACATGCATCAAAGCTTCGTTCTTGCTGGTGACATCATAGCCTTCCAATGACCATGACATCCACCACCTCCCCCTTGTGAAGCTCCACATACTGCTCTGTCTTTGGAGGTAGCATCAACAGTCCATTGGCACTGCGCATACTCATCAGACGACTGCTCATCTGATTCCCTAGAGGAGAATGAGAGAAAAAATTTAGTAAGTTTTCAGTTAGTTTCAAATGCGGCAATGCACCATGTGGGAAACATGAGCTGTTCTTATGAAGATGTTCACGTTGCTAACTTATTCATAGAGCTGGGATCTTGCTGTTCCAAGGTGGATGGAAACAGAGAACTCTGTAGAGAATTAGTCAGCCTCTCATCGCTCTGGCTCTCAAAACTCATTCCTTTCACTGCTTGCTTTCCTATTCAGCCTTCCACATGATCTGCACCTCATATCTTGTCATGATAAGTTGCTTTTCAGTTGGAATTTCTAATCCTATCAAAATTACTTTATTTTTCAGTTTGTGTACAAAAACTAAAACCAGCACAGTCTATAATTTTTTTTTAATATACAGTTATAGAATAACTTTGATTAACTGTATTCTCCTCTCTGAATAGTCATGTTTAGCATTAGTAGCTTAGTATTAGTAGCTAAAGTAGTTGAAGTCTCAGGCCGCAAGAGCTGATGAAGGCTAAACTAGTGCTAAATAAACTAGTGCTGCTAACATAGGACTGGCTGAATCTGGCAGATGTGAGCGAAATGAAGAAGGAGCAAGGAAACAATTCCAAGAGCATGAAGTAACTTCAGAAGGCAGACAGACCAGTGACAAAGAAACCCAATAGGAAATCCAAAGACCACCAACCAGAATTACATGACTGGACCTGGGGATTGTTGTGCTGGGTGCTACATTATAATTGGAGGGTGCAGTCTTGGTAAAGAGTCCATCTCCAGAAACATTCACCTCAAGCTGTAACCTGAGAACTAACAAAAGATGAACTGGAAACCTTCGCTCAGATGTATGTTTTTCAGCAGGAACCTGGGGTCAGACCCTGTTATGGTGGCTGGCTGAGTAAATCTATAACATGTATCACCTCAAAAGAATGAGGTTCTTTGGGAGATTAAGCTTCACAACATATCCTGAAGATACAGAGTATCCTATTACTAGTGCTGACAAAAAATGAAAATGCGGTGAAAAGTCATGCCCAAGCTTCTTTCTTTTCAAATTTCCAGATTGACAGAGAAATCATTCCAGACAGTCTGCTTGCATAAGGAAAGAAGTGGTGCACCACAAAACAGAATTAAACCAAATACAGCATTATAGATGTAAGTAATACCTTGACTTACACCTGGAAGTATGTCAGAGGCTGTGTGATCTTGAGAGCCAATGGTAAGAACTTTATCTGAATAAATGGTGCATTTGAGCAAATGTTTTCCCTGTGGAGACTTGTATACAGTGCTTTGTAGTGAACAATTTGGATGTAGCAAAAAGCCAATTAGTTATTTCAGGACATGAATCTCTTGAGAAACTGTCAGAATTGGTCTGCTGGTAGCCTACAGCTAAAAAAGTATTCAAATATAGCATTTACCTCAACCGCAGCTGAGTATCCAGAAGTATCCTTTAGGGGGCAAACATAGCTACTTGAAGTCTCAGTCTGCTTTAAGAGAATATATAGAGGCTTTGCTATCTCTTCTACTTTTCCAGTTCAGCTGGAATCACACTTTTATTTGTGTTGTTCCTACCTATTACCTATTTGTTTAGTAAATGCTCAAGAGCAAAAGCAAATCAATGTGCCTGTGAGTGCAAATAAGCATGGGTAGATATATCTAAAAAGGAATGTGTACACATATGCAACATACAAGTGTATTTTGTGTGTGTGTGTATAAAGGCAGACTATTCAGTTAAAGGAACTTTTAATGGTTACGTTGGTAAGTCATATCATGACTGAATTTTATACTAACATACATGTATGCATGTCCATAAGTATGTCAGCAAATCAGTCTGCATAATCAAGGTTATATGAAAAAACGTGCACACGCTTGATTGTTTTTAGACTAGGAAGGCAAGGATGTGTGTGAGTGCCTGTCAGTCTGTGTGACGGGGCACTAACCTGTACTCTGTGCCCAAGGTAGTGGTTCTTGGTGATGCCAAGTCAGAATGCACCGATGATATTCTGGGCGAGGGTCCAATTTTACATCACATGATAACTGTAGAAGAAGCAAAAAAAGGATGTCACACATTCTAATTGCACTAAGAAAATTGAATTATCTGTGCCATTGTTTTTCCTTAAAAACAGTCTTTTAAAAACTTGCATTTTAAGGTCAGATGGTGCCTAATGCAAGATCAAAAGCTATAGAAGGTAGAGACTACGGTATTTAAGGGAAGTACAACTGTGATTGTAATACCAAAGTGTATGATGGAGACTATATGCATTAAGTGGAATATTCCAAAGCTGTTCTTTTACTGGAATTTTAAAGATACTATTTCTCTGGAAAAATGCTTTATCATTTCCTGTCTCTGGATTATACTGTATGAAGACGAAATTTTTATTGGTATTCAAAATTCTGCTACCTCTGGTAAAAGGGAGATGGCCAATCTTTTAAATGAAAAGATATACAGGGGATGGCTCACAATGGAATTTGATGAAACACATTGGAAAATTCGTGCAAAAGTGAGGGTCACTACAAATTGCTCTTTGTTTTAAAATATTTTAGTTGTGAGATAAAGAAAAATCTAGATGCCTGAGGAAGTGTGACAGAGAGACACAAGATAAGAAGCAAGAGAATAGTGCATAGCCAAGAACACTAGGAAAACTATAAAAAGTAATGTGTTCCTTGGTACTCTATTTGAATAAAAAATAAAAGAATAATACATTAAAATAACACAACTCGAATCAATATTAAACAGAGTTACAACATCCATGAAATGAACAGTTTAAGGGATTTACATTTCTTAGTGTAGTCATGTGGGTTACTTATATAAATAACCAAAGAGCAGAAAAGCTTTAAAGTTTGTATTTTCTATTGCTAATACAGAACTGTCCAACTCTTTAGGTATTTCCAGATTATTCTGCATTTTTTATCACAGGTTAAAACAAATGTGGGTTTTTTAAACAGGAAAGATCCTTTATGCCTGCCTGATAAATGGCAGCCTCTGCATCTACATATTTTGCTCCATTAGGTGGCTGGTGGCTATCTAACTCTTAGAAATTATGGGACAGAATATTACATTAACAGAGATCAAGAATGCACCTCTGTTTTGTGTGTGCTTCCTTAAACTTGCCAGAATTAGCCTAGGGCTCAGATTCTCCAAACAAGACAGCCTGAAAGTGCTGTTATTCAACATCTTGAGAGATTTTTTTAAATAGAGGACAAGCTTCTTACCCTGGCTTTGATGATGGTGGGCCGAGGATCCAGGATACCTTGCATTTTCCTCAGTGCAGGAACAACGAAGAGATTGCAGGTGACAACAGCTGATACAGGGTTGCCTGTAGGACAAAGAACGGCTGGTGGTGACTCCCTCTTGATTTACTCTGTTAAATGCTGAAAGTGATCTCATGTTTTTATAGGTACTTGTACTCTAAAGAACTCTAAAGTTTTTCATGCTATATGCTGGAAATGTTTCATTCAAGATTGGAGTGGCATGTGACAAGTATACCTGTTCAAAGCTACAGTGTCCACCTGATGGTGTGCTGAAATCCTGCTCTGGCCAGAACTGCCCCATTTGTCTCTGTTCCTCCATTGTCTTTTGTTTTATGCATAGATTTGTCTGGGGCCAGGGGAGGGTTTATTGTGCACATAGTTTATTCTAGCTGATAGGGCTCTTGATTCATGATTAAGGTTGCCAAGACCTATGGAAAAATAACTCTCAAATCCCTAATAGAGTGGTAAAATGCTTTAGGAGAATTCTACTGCTTTATACTTTTTCTGTTGACTCACAAAAGAGGTGTATGACCAACATCTGTCAAACAACAGTTGTCTTACACATCTGGACTTCTCTAGGTGACAGTTTTAAAATAAATACTATGATCAGACAGATGCTCCATTGATCTCTCCCCTGGAAGAAAAGTACTGCAGCAACTAAAACGAGAGAAAAAAAAGTACTAGATATACACCTGAAAACTTATCAAGAACAGGATCTCTTGTGTAGTCAGAAATCCCTGCAAAGTCGGAGCAATAAGAATAAGACAAATTTCTCCTGATTTAGGATAGAGATTTGTAGCCAGATCCATACTGAAATGTTTATTCTGAACTGTGCGATTGTGTGACACAGGCTGCAGGAGGTGGAGCGATGCTGCCCTCTTTTGGTTCCATGGTATAATCATGATTACAAAAACTGTTCTGTGGCATGTTACTCAACACTTCCACATTTTTTGTCTCGATTCTCAATACTTCAGAGTGGATGTACAGGATATTTACTGGGAAAGCAGAGGGAGCTGCAGGAAAAAAACACCACTGTATATTACCACTAACAAACCCCAAGGAAATTGTTGGATGGAAAAAACTTTAAGTCCTGTACACTGGCAAATTCTGAGGATAGGAGCAAGAAAGAAGTCCCTATAAATCCATCTCGTCTGGAAATTTCTGGGAAAACCTTACAGGTACCTTCCTTAGGGATGCCAACACCAGACATAGATGCTCTGAAATGTCACTTTTCTATTTCATGTCTGTCACCTACACACAGCAACACAAGTAATCCACAAAACACCTTACCTGGGAGAGCAAAGATTATTTTTCTTACTCCATCAATATCCAGAGTTGCAAAAGTTGTTGGCAGGCTATGGAAAAGGAAAGCTAGTTAATATCTGCACTAGACTTTGACTGAACATTATAATGTTATTTTTTAAAACATTTGGAAAAGAAAACAAAACAGGATCTCTCTCTTTCCCAGTACCTAGAATCATAGAATCATCCAGGCAACAAGGGACCTCTGAAGGTCATCTAGTCCAGCTTCCCCGCAGTCACAGGGACACCCCCAACTAGACCAGGTTGCCAAGGGCCTCATCGAGCCTCACCTTGAATATCTCCAGGGAAGGGGCCCCAACCACCTCCCTGGGCAACCTGTTCCAGTGTTCCACCACCCTCAGAGTAAAGAATTTGTTTCTAATATCCAATCTAAATCTTCTCTTCTCCAACTTAAAGCCATTGCCCCTTGTCCTATCACTGCAGGCCTTTGTAAACAGACCCTCCCCAGCCTTCCTGCAGGCCCCCTTCAGGTACTGGAAGGCTGCAATTAGGTCTCCTCTGAGCCTCCTCTTCTCCAGGCTGAACGACCCCAGCTCCCTCAGCCTATCCTTGTAGCAGAGGTGCTCCAGTCCCCTGATCATTTTCGTGGCCCTCCTCTGGACCCTACTTCATTAGCACCTGCTGCTTATTCCATAATCCTCTCTTTGTGATGACAGAACAAGTTTTTCTTCATATACAACTATGAAGTTTTAAGAGACAATTTTGCTTCTGGTGAAGAAACACCTAAGAGGACATGAACTCATAATCAAAAAAATAAATCCTCATGCTAGAAGCCAGTTAACAAAGAAGTAATACTGAATTTATGCAATTACATAGCTGTACTTGTTTTTCATATAGGGCTCTCCAAATTTTTTGTAACATTAGTGACTCTGATTTCCCTTACTCCATTGTCTAGTGGCAGTGACAACCACTAGAGCAGCCAATGCTGGCAAGTGTGCAGATGAACAAATCCAGATACACAGGCAAAGAGCTGCAGTCTGGTAAGACATAGGTATATCAGTAAAGAGCTCTCCCTGTCTTTCAGAGCTGCTTCTGAGTGATCTTTAGTATATTCTTATCAGGGCTATTACAGTTATAGAAATAGGACAGTAATGTGACAGCTCAAGAATGTGGCTGGCAAAGAAAAAGGACTCATCTATTAAAAAAAGTTTTCTGTATACCTATGTTAATTTCATCCTTTTAAACATTAGAAATTATACTTTATAGGAGCAATAATTATACTGAGTTCCTTGAGTGCATCCTGAGCTAACAACTTTCACCTGGTCAGTAGATGATTGTTGTTGACCAGCAGCAGCTTCAGAGATTCGCCACTTTGATCATTACTACCTAGTTTTGTATTTGCTAGGACTGATCAACATTCTATTTTACCAGGGAAAGTTAGTGTTGGAACTGTGTGCCAGACCTCCAAATCTTATCTCAGTCCACAAACCAGAGTACAAAAAATCTAATTGCTAATTCGTATTTACTGGAAACTCTGAGTTCTGATATGAGATTTTAACACCATCATTGGTAGATTCTTCCAGTACTTTCTTCTGGCACAGCTGCTAGACAAGATACAGCCTTACACTAGCTCAGCAACTTTCAGATCGAGTGGAGGAATGGTAAATCCTGGGCATCTCTCTGCAGTTCATACAGCACATCAAAATACAGGCATACAAAGCAAATTCTGATTTCACTCTTGAAGGTTACTCATAGGAATTTTTCCCAATATAGTAATCACAATTCATATCTAAGAACTTTTAAAGACAGAATTAATAAAAACTACAACACAGTATTTGCTACTGCATTACAGCCAATGAAAATAAGAGTGCTTACATTCTCAATAATGCTTTGATAACAGTAAGAAATACCTTTCGTACAGCATAAAATGAAACTAGATGTTTGGGGAACATAAGAATTGTTAAAGCTTTTCTGGCTAGTTACTAAAAGTTTATTGCTACAAGTCTACAAAGGGAGCACCAGAAGAAAGAATTACATTTGCTTTCAAATAAACTGGAACCAGAATTTAAGTTCTGAATTCTCTAAATCAGTGTATCCATTCTGGTCAGCAGCAGAGGCTGGAGTGCAGATTCCACTTTTGGGACTTTCCCACGTAGATTGTAGCAGTATGACAGAATCAGTGAGCAATTTCCATGCCTGGACTACATCCAGCACAGGAATAAACACGCTTTGAGCTCACTTGCTCCTTTTATGGGAGACGTGGTAGTAGCAGCACAATCAACAGACCCATGTGCAGTTCTTTACTGGATTGTATGCAGAGAGAGTAAAAGCATTTGCCTGTTTTCACAGCAAACATCCACTTTCTGTTCTGCTCCCTGGGAACAGTTACAGGCCAGAGGGAACCACTCCTCAAAGCTGCATGTGGCCTTGTGTTACTGGACTATGCCAAACTGGCCGGCAAACAAACTGCACTCCATAGCTGGCAAGGTAGAGCTGTAGACATCTTTCTGCTGCTGTACTGTGAAAGGGAACTCCCTATTTGCTGTACACGTAGTTTTCATTTTCTCTACAAAGTATACTTCCTCACTCATTAATTAGCAGTGCTACAGCAAAGGAAAGCAATGCTGAAACAGTTTTCTGAGGCAAATTAAACACATAAAGGATTGTATTTCCTTTAAAATTGCTATGCTCAATATGCCAATCAGATAAAACTGTAAATTAGCTGTCATTTCACCTTTCTCAAGAAATTGCTTGCTTGTAGGAATATGACTTAGGCAAATTTTGAAGTGAAATGAGATGCTCGTTAAGCAAACCAGCCCTTAAATGACATTGTATTTCCTGGTTATTTCATAATTCCTCTTACTGATAAAAAGTAATCTCTCTGTTCCAATTAATTTCACCTATAAAGATGATGACTAACCGGAATAGGACTGATTCTGGTTCTTTTCCCATATATATCTACCATGTGGTTTATAGTACATTTGGAAAAATGAAATCTTCTGAAACACTTATCTTGGGTATTTGGCCCAGTATAGCCTCCATCTATGCTGTCTAAGTAGAAAGATTTCTTACCCTGGTTTCATAAAAACTCTGCCAAAGTGAATCTGTGCGTGAAGATCAATATCCAGCACCTGTTTAAGATAGTCCTGTTTAAATTAAAAAAAGAAAATCAATTAAGTAACATCAAGGTGGCTTACATCATCTAAGCATTCAAAGCAATTAATTAATATTAAGTGAAGATGAAAGTCTTTTCATGTTCCGAAAGTGCTACAGTCCAGTGGGGAGTTTCCAGTATTTGAAAGATGAAGTTTCAAAAAGAATAGGTGAAGAATAGACTCATTTTAGGTGCCAAACCTGACTCCATGAGGATATAGTAACATATTTACTTAAAAGTCAGTTGCAGCATCAGAATCTTAGAGGACCCCACAAATACCTACTACTAAAACATTTTCTATGTCAAAGATGGAAAAACAAGCTTTTATGGTTCAAAGTTAAGACTTAAAATCATCAACTTATTTAACTTCTGCCATGGAAGCTATCTAACAGTAGATTTAGAGATCTCCTAGTACTTTTAAAATCAATACTGTAGAAATCATAGTTTTCCAGGATACCGTAATTATTATAATTTCTTGGGGACATGGTCTTATTCACAGTGGTCAGGTTTAACAGTCCTTAGAAAGGAAAAACTGTGGGTGGCTTCTGCACTAGTTCAAATGCAATGATTTTGCATAAACACAATTTTCAGCTATTAAAACAAATTCAATTACTTGTTTAGTCTTTATTGAAAACCACTGTGCTCAAAGATGCAGTATCTTGTCTGTTATGTTTAGTGAGACTAAAGACAAAGGACATAACAGTCATCTGTGAAATAAGAGTATGGAAGCGGTATATCTGAAGCTCTCAGTTTTGCCATCTTTCTTTTTTTTATTTTTTTGTTTGTTTTGGTGTGTTCAAATATTTGGAAAGCATTGGTTTCTTTCAGCCAGGCATGAATTCTAAATTATTGGTTATGTTAACCCCATTCTTTCTACTTACTTTTTTGGGGATTCACAGTAATTTCATTAAAACAGTTGAAAGCTAGTATCAGAGGGCTAACCACCAGTGGAATATAGAGCCTTTTTGACTTCATGCTGTTGCCTCAAATTCAGACTGGGGAGAAATTAGCCAGAAGGCATAAATGCCTGGAAGACCCTTCAGCAGTCCAGTCACGTCCTACTGTTCCAGTGTCTGCACTATGTTGCCACGTTCCCAACTTACAGGCCAGCACTTGTCCTTGATTATGTTTCTAGGAATATTGAGGACAATAATGGGACTGAAAGTAATTGGGACTGGTGTGACTAATTATCCATTTTCATGATGTATCCAACAATATGATTTCTACTCAGAAAAGTGACAAAAACACTGTGCGATTGTGCCATCTCCTAATGACTGTCTTTAGTATCTGTTAGTTATAAAAGGAGAGATGTTTCTTTTACCTGCCAAACTCACAGATTCAGCCTGGGATCAAAAAGTAATCTGAGTTTTCCTTCGCATAAGTCATGATTAATAAATGTCCTGCAGGTTCATCTACGCCCCACCAGCATCTGTGTATCCCTATTTTCTTTGATGGTTTTGGCACAGGGGTTACCAACAGGAACTCAATCAACAATTCTGTTAATGATTCAAAAGGCAAATATATCAGCTCACTGTGTCTCATATGTATTGCCTCTGTAGGACTATCAGGCGCAAAATGTGATAAATCTATTTTTGTAACAGATACAGCTCTGGCATATTCAGAAAACAGATCTGCTGAGTAAGAAAGAGCTATTTATATAGTTGGGTTGCTTTTTGAAGTACTTTCAAAGTAGCTTTATTCTATCTACATTTTATCAGCTCTAAGAATAAAAAGTCTGTTGCCTTCATGTGCTATAAAACAAGCACCTTTCTCATCATAAGTGCATAAATATTTTCTTAAATAAAAACACATTTGCAAATCACTCACATCAAGAATTAAACTCATCCCTGTTGTACTGTGTCTACCACAGTACAGTAATAAGAACAAAGGGAACAAGGATGCCATTGAAAACTATTTTCCTAATGAATTCACATTTAAGTGTTCCAAAAAAAAAGTTAGATCCCTTTTTAACAAACAGTGAAACAAAAGTAGAAGCTCTGATGACAGTCTGGCTTGAAATTCTTACATATATTGTAGCAGTTACTTTGGGGTTCAAACTGGAAACAGGAAAATTAGAAATACTTAAATTTAGCATACCTTTTCCCCCATAGATACGCCTCCTGATGTAATGATCACATCAGCACGGCTGATACCCTCATTCAGAGCATTCAGTAAATCATCTGGGCTACAGAAAAGAACAGGCAAACAGATTAGTGGCATGGAACTATTACGAGTTGTAGTATAAGTGTGTGCTCACATACAGATGCATATACACACATATATTTTAAGAAAAGAGATACAGCTCTGGGATAATATAAAATATTTTCCTTCTTAAGACTCCATACTCCTCTTTTCAAGTAAAGAACTGCAATCTCATTAAGTGAACACCACACTGCTTGGCACCTTTCTGTCTAAGCTTTGTAACAGGAACAGTGGGATACCTTAGGTTAGGACATTAATCCAAGTGTCTAAAAGTATGTAATTTGCACAGTAGCTGCAATATAATTTATGATTTAGATAAACTGCAGGGCTATATGAAGGGTTCTGACATATGATGATTACTGGCCACCAAGCAGGCTGCAGTAGTACCTGTCTAGCTTATCTGATGTGTGCAAAAATGTGAGTAAGGCTCCACTTCGAACTTCCATCAGTAAAAAGTAGGAGTAAATCTTGTTTGTCTTCTTCATTAGAGGGCTCTGCAGCAAATCTAGCTGTACATCCTTTGCCTTGAAAAAACACAACCCATCCCGTTCAAGTGTCTACCTCGACACAGGTGTTTGTACTCCATACAAAGAGTATAACTGCAAAGGTGAAGGATGGAAGCTGAGTATATTTCAGTTTTGGCATCTTAATTCTTTTCTAATATATTTCTTTTAAGATCTAAACTGGAAACTTTGAAGTAGGAATTAGCTATCTAACAGCAGTAGTGATGCTAGGACAGTGCTTCAAGGCATGCAGTGGAGAAATTCAGTAATACAACTTACACAAGACTAAAGGAATTCAAAAGAATTTCCAATATATTAAAAACATACTTTGCATTTAATATTTGTGAACTGGCCAGAAGCAGACTGATTGCTACAACTGTATGTAATGTTCCTTCAACAGTATGTTTTTACTTCAGTGATCCTGGGAGTTTTTCATGGAAGGCTAGTCCTTCTTAGAATGTAATTAGAATGGGCAACAACACTAGTGGCTGTATAAAGGACTTCACCTAGAATACAGCACCTCAGCTGAATGCCACACGACAACGTGCCATTATGGGTTATCAAGGCTTTGCAGGCTGCAAATGGCACATGGGCTATCCTTTGGGAAATCTGGCTATATTTCACTAGCAGACAGAATCACTGCAGTTATTTTGGGGTTCAAACTGGAAACAGGAAAATTAGAAATACTAAGCAAGTCCTGGTTGACCTTTCAGAGACTGAAAGAAACTGTTTCAAAAGGTCTCACAAAGAAAAGTCCTTTCCTCTGAGCACCCTGTCTTTGCCCATGTTTAGTGAAATACAAGCAGCAGTTAGCATTATGTGGTGCTGTGTGTGATAAAATTTGTGACACAAGAAAGTCTGTGCTCCCTCCTGACTGTGGAGGTCAGTGTGGAAGTGGAAGTGCCTGCAACCCTGCACACTCCTCACCTCCTCACCAGAGGGCCCTCAGGTGTCCTGTACCCTAGTTATGGCTTACAGGCAGAAAGACTGAAGACCCTTTCTCTACCATGTCCAGTGACTGATGCAGCATCTTATTCTCTGTAACAGTGGGGTTATCCCGCAAAACTTTTCTGTTTGTGTTGGGTTACACTCATGCTTTGGGGTCATATTGCTTTGTAAGAGGTAGTCAACAAACTACATCAGAAAGAAGGGCAGATTGCTGGTGCCAGACTAGGCTGTAATCCATCAGAACTATACAATACCATTTTTTTAAAGGGAAGTGGCTGTAAATAATGTGACATGCTGACCAGGAGTGTCATTTAGAGTACTGGGTCTCTTGGATGGCCTAAAACGAATGTCTGAATTCCATTTTCTTTGTGAGAAAATATAAAACATCTAGACTCATGCAAAACCATTTCATAGAATCATAGAATGGTGAGAGTTGGAAAGGACATTAAAGATCATCGAGTTCCAAACCCCTGGCCTTGGGCAGGGACACCTCCCACTAGACCAGGTTGCTCAAAGCTCCATCCAGCCTGGCCTTAAATACTTCCAGGGATGGGGCATCCACAGCTTCTCTGGGACACCTGTTCCAGTGCCTCACCACTCTCACAGGAAAGAATTTCTTCCTAATATCCAATCTAAATCTCCCCTCTTCCAGTTTAAAACCATTACCCCTTGTCCNCTGGTCACGCTTCTTTTGATGCAGCCCAGGACACGGTTGGCTTTCTGGGCTGCCAGCGCACACTGCTGGCTCATGTTGAGTCTCTCATCCATGAGCACTCCCAAGTCCTTCTCCTCAGGGCTGCTCTCCAGCCACTCTCTGACCAACATGTATTTGTGCCTGGGGTTGCCACGTCCCAGGTGCAGGACTCTGCACTTGGCTTGGTTGAACTTCATGCAATTTCACTAGCCCACCTCTCAAGCCTGTCCAGGTCCCTCTGGATGGCATCCCTTCCCTTTAGCATGTTCACTGTGCCACTGAGCTTGGTGTAGTCTCCTTTGTTCTTTAGGAAACAGAGACATTTTCTCAGCTTCCCCTTCTGAAATCTCAGGATCATTTTATAGAAAATGCAGCACAAGTCTTCACTAGTTGATGAGGACAAGAGCAAAGAAGCAAATTTGGTTTTGGCAACTGTCGATGTCTTTTTCAGAACCAGTTGCTTCACATTGATTGTCTAAGCAGTAATCTGTATGTAGTAAAATATTAAGATTATAGAGTTTGTAACAGTAGAAGTCTCTCAAGATCTAAGTATTTCTTAATCCTTGCCAATGAGGGTGCAGACTGGAATCCAGCAAGGAATACATATTCATTACAAGGGTTGATATAGGCCTTCCTGAAGCTCAATGGTAGTCAGACACTCATGCCACTATTACTTGGCTAAGACTTCTTTCAGTGTATTTTTCTTGTTAGGTTGTGATGCAGCTGAGGAACTTATTTGGTGCTTGCTCCAGGCCGTTTAATTTTATCTGGCTTAATTACTTAAAAGTTATTCAGAGGTAGCAAGACCACCTGTCTGGGAAATCTCAGCTCTGGATTATGAAGTGTGCTTGCTTTTGGTAGTGGTTTAAGAATAACAGAAGGAACAGTAAAAAGTCTACTAGTCTGTATTAAACTGTTAAACAGAATGGAACTGCTCCTACTTACATATGGCATGCACATATGAGTGTGCTTACATATAAAGTTACATAATAAAGAAAAAAATCCCTAAACCTCAAATATGCCCAAACTCAAACCAGGTGAAGACTCAGTTCATGACTTCGTTTATGAGGGTAGCATACCACTTCAGTAGTTCATTATACAGCTTTTTTATTACATGATGTGTAAAAAGTTGGAGATTACTGGACTTGGTGCATTTTTTCTAGCAGAATGATCTGTATAATACAGCTCTTTTTTTTACCATCTGTATAATGCACGGCATTTAAAGAGTCTACCACAAAAACTTTATCTAGCCAATAGCACGGCATATCATCTTTAGATGGTTGCAAAATGCATTGAATTACTCCAAAATGAAAGATGTGATAGAAATGTTATTGTAATAAGCTTAATGATTATGCTTAGATTGGATTTTGAAAAAAGAAGACATTTACAGAATTTTCTTCCTTGTCTTTGCAGAAGGCTTCTCTCTTTTTGCCTTTTTTGGCACATGTCTTTTTGTCATTCAGGTCTGTCTAACTTTCTATCCAACTTGAAGCTGGTTGTTCTGTGACTCTACGAATTAACACAAAAAACCTCTTTACAGGAGTTACCTGCTGTAAGCTTCAATCAAACATTTGTAGCAAACATTTCTTTGCTTTTAGTGGATTTAATGCAGAGAGTCATCATTCAAACTCAATATTAACACATATTTGATATAATTAGATAACAAGGAAATGCTTTTTGTTTCATTTGTTGCATAATGTTGCAACAATGAGCAGCTTCTCCCTTGGATTGCATGGAAAAGGAATAAATAATTAAGGCTATTAAATTCTAAAAGAACAGACAAAATAACTTTGGCTTCTGAGTGTAACAGGACAAGATTGTTCTAAAAGGCCTGTGACAAATCACGATGAAGCTGAGAAATAACAGTCACTGTCTGAGCAGGTACAAATCAGAAGCTATATTCTGAAGCCCTGCCCATTACTAGGGCAGGATACTGGATTAGACTAGACTAATGATCTAATTTACTATGATAGATCCTATAAAATGTCTTGGGAAAGTGCTATTCTTGGATATTTTTTATTCCTTCAGGAACAGGTGCTCAAATATAATAGTGAATACTTTAATCAATGTAAAGTAGATTTTGATGTGAAGTCTCATTTCCAGATGGCAAAACTATTCTGTTTCATTTGGTGATTTTCAAGTCAGAGTGACACTAAGCACAAGAACGGAGTGGGCTTTTCTAACAAGCTGCAGTTGATTAAAAATTATACTCTACATTTCAGAACACATCCTAGCATAATCTGTGAATATAACCAAGAAATTTTTGCTGTAAAGATTACATACAGTTTACAAAACTATTCATGTAGGTAAGTAAGCACAAATCCAAACTTTCTCTCAACAGTAGAAATCGCCATCTACAGCAGACTGTGTCCACACAACTACTTTGTGTATTCTACATACATTTTTGAAGCTGCAGACATAATGCTTTACATAAAGAGTTCATGTACTTTTAAGTGTATCTTTTTATTCCCTGCTAATTTTACCAGTCTGATAAAGAGAGTATCTACTTTATTACCTCGATTTTCTGACCCTCTTTATGAAGTTTTATGGAACAGAATGAGCAGCACAATCTGGAAATCAGTTGGAGGGAATCTATCTGCCATGTTCATAGAACCCAGTAGGCAGATGTCTGACATTGCAATTGGCATGTCACTTAGAATAGAATCATAGAATCACAGAACTGTCTAGGTTGGAAGGGACCTT
>VZRU01018393.1:0-47016 GCA_013398155.1 Pedionomus torquatus | reverse complement strand
TGCTTGTGGCCCATATCTTTTTGTTCCGCCAAGCCAGTCTTTTCTGGTGATAGCTCGTTCTAAAGCATGCAGGGATAGTGGGCTCCTGTGCTTTTAAGACATCCTCCTTGAAAAATGTCCAGCCTCCCCGGACTCCTTTGTCCTTCGGGGACTCCTCCCCAGGGACTCTGTCAAGCAGGATCTTGAAAAGGCCAATGCCTGCTGTCCGAAAGTCCATGGTGGCAGTCCTGCTGGCTCCCCTCCTTGCTTCCTTGAGAACTGATAATTCTATCAATTTGTGGTCACTGTGCCCAAGACGGCCTCCAGCCATCTCATCTCCCACAAGTCCTTCTCTATTCACAAACAGCAGATCAGCAGTGTTCCCTCCCTAGTTGGCACTCCCACCAGCTATGTCAGAAAGCTCTGTTCCTACGCCCCAGGAACCTCCTAGACTGTTCCCTCTCAGCTGTATTGTTTGCCCAGCTGATATCTGGTTGGTGGAAGTCTCCCAGTGGGACAAGTGCAAGAGATCTTGAGACCTCTCCCACCTGCTTATAGAATATTTCATCTACATTTACACTTGATTTCATTAATTTGATGAGAGGGCTTGCGGCATGGCAGTACACCACATATAAATGCCTTCTGGATTAATGAAAAATTCCAATCATCAAAGCTAGTTTGTGGAAACATGTTATGCAGCACTTGATTACTGAACTGTCTTTGAACTGAAAAGATACAGAGAAGCTTAAGAGCTTGAACAAGAAAATGACGCAAGCTTCATTAAAATAGACATCAGCCATGTAGAAGAGTTTTTTTTCTTTCCTTCTCTCAGAAGAAATAGCTACGGTACAGTCAAGACCAAAGGAGCCTCTATGTTTTCCATGGCATTTTAAAATACCCTAAATTACAATGTAATTTTATCTTTCAAATCGAATTCAATGCCTGTTAATTCACTTCTGATGATCCTATTGGTGTGCTTCACTATCATTAATTATAAATCTGTCCGCCTTTTCTGTGCTACAGCCCTTGACACCAGCAGTCTGATACATGCAATTAAACTGCTCAGTTTTACAATTTAGAAAACAAGTAACAACAAATGGTGATCTCCATGACCTACCACTCTGCAGTAAAATGTGGAATCCCTGGAAAATTGACCTGGAACATTTAAGTTTGGACTGACTTATCAAGCCATTGTCACAGTACGACATCCATAGTTCATCACTCATTTTCCAGGACCATTTCCACCAAGTCCTTTGCCACAGTAGTCTCATTCATTCAGATTAATCTCATGACCTGATGGTAATTTTCAGTCCTTGTTGTTCATTGCCATTCATAGACAGCTATTACTCTTGGGTGACAGATACAAACACTTGTGATTGTTGTACTCTTCTGTGCATCAGCCCAGCTAGCACCTGACACCTGAAGGCTTTACAGAGCTATTGTACACAGCTACAGANAGGACTGCTGGTAAATGATGGAAAGTGGCTCAGCGAGCACTTCCACCAGCTCCCCCAGTACCCTCAGGTGGATCCCATCCAGCCCCCTAGACTTGTTTATATCCAGGTGTTGGAGCAGGTCCCTCATGACCTCCCTTTGGATTACGGGGGCTTCATTCTGCTCCCCACTCCTATCTGTTAGTTCAGGAGTCTGGGTACTCAGGGAAAAACCTACTCTGTTACTAAAGACTGAGAAGGCATCCTTCTCCTCATCCTTTGTCACTATGTTACCTCCTGCATGCAGCAGAGGATGGGCATTCTCCTGAGTCCTCCTCTTATATATTTATAGAAATTATTTGTATTGTTTTTAACACCCAAGGCCAGGTTAAGTTCTAGTTGGGCTTTGGCCTTTCTAATCTTTTCCCTACATAGCCATACAACACCTTGTAATCTTCCTGAGTGGCCTGCCCCTTTTCCAAAGGCCATCAATTCTCTTTTTTCCCCTGACTTGTGACCATATCTCTTTGTTCAGCCAAGCCAGTCTTTTCTGGTGATAGCTCGTTCTAAAGCATGCAGGGATAGTGGGCTCCTGTGCTTTTAAGACATCCTCCTTGAAAAATGTCCAGCCTCCCCGGACTCCTTTGTCCTTCGGGGACTCCTCCCCAGGGACTCTGTCAAGCAGGATCTTGAAAAGGCCAATGCCTGCTGTCCGAAAGTCCATGGTGGCAGTCCTGCTGGCTCCCCTCCTTGCTTCCTTGAGAACTGATAATTCTATCAATTTGTGGTCACTGTGCCCAAGACGGCCTCCAGCCATCTCATCTCCCACAAGTCCTTCTCTATTCACAAACAGCAGATCAGCAGTGTTCCCTCCCTAGTTGGCACTCCCACCAGCTATGTCAGAAAGCTCTGTTCCTACGCCCCAGGAACCTCCTAGACTGTTCCCTCTCAGCTGTATTGTTTGCCCAGCTGATATCTGGTTGGTGGAAGTCTCCCAGTGGGACAAGTGCAAGAGATCTTGAGACCTCTCCCACCTGCTTATAGAATATTTCATCTACATTTACACTTGATTTCATTAATTTGATGAGAGGGCTTGCGGCATGGCAGTACACCACATATAAATGCCTTCTGGATTAATGAAAAATTCCAATCATCAAAGCTAGTTTGTGGAAACATGTTATGCAGCACTTGATTACTGAACTGTCTTTGAACTGAAAAGATACAGAGAAGCTTAAGAGCTTGAACAAGAAAATGACGCAAGCTTCATTAAAATAGACATCAGCCATGTAGAAGAGTTTTTTTTCTTTCCTTCTCTCAGAAGAAATAGCTACGGTACAGTCAAGACCAAAGGAGCCTCTATGTTTTCCGTGGCATTTTAAAATACCCTAAATTACAATGTAATTTTATCTTTCAAATCGAATTCAATGCCTGTTAATTCACTTCTGATGATCCTATTGGTGTGCTTCACTATCATTAATTATAAATCTGTCCGCCTTTTCTGTGCTACAGCCCTTGACACCAGCAGTCTGATACATGCAATTAAACTGCTCAGTTTTACAATTTAGAAAACAAGTAACAACAAATGGTGATCTCCATGACCTACCACTCTGCAGTAAAATGTGGAATCCCTGGAAAATTGACCTGGAACATTTAAGTTTGGACTGACTTATCAAGCCATTGTCACAGTACGACATCCATAGTTCATCACTCATTTTCCAGGACCATTTCCACCAAGTCCTTTGCCACAGTAGTCTCATTCATTCAGATTAATCTCATGACCTGATGGTAATTTTCAGTCCTTGTTGTTCATTGCCATTCATAGACAGCTATTACTCTTGGGTGACAGATACAAACACTTGTGATTGTTGTACTCTTCTGTGCATCAGCCCAGCTAGCACCTGACACCTGAAGGCTTTACAGAGCTATTGTACACAGCTACAGACAGATATGCATACCCTGGAAGGCACCAAATGCATGCCAAAGGGTCTGTTGCCAATACAAAAGCAGAGCTGGGGAACCTTTCTGGCCTACTGTCGGACTGTATTTCAAAGCATCTCCAGTAGTTCAGCATTTTCTATGCTGAAATAGTTACCCCTTCACACGGGATTCTTCACAAAGTCCCAGGAGCTACAGACTCCTGGACATACAGGGAAAAGCCAAGGGCCAGCAGTGATCCTACCCAACTCCAGACCAAAGAAGAGCCTCTAAACTACAGCCATGGACCACAACCTGTAAAGGCTGTGCCTTCTGTAGGTACCCCAAATTTAGCACAGTCTGGCCATGCCCACACAAACCGGGCACACTACTCTGTGCTCATTTTGTGTCTTAGGAGGTCTCTCTTCTGCTAAACAAATCTCCAAGAAGAAAAGATTTAACTAAGGTACAAGGACCTGCTACAAAGTCCCCTTGGATGCAAAGATCCCAAGTAAGTCTCTAGTTCTCCATCAGAAAAAAAAGAAGAAACACCTCCAAAACAATTCCCCAATGAAAACTTTCACCAAAAACCCAAGAGACTGGACTTTTCTCAGACAGAGATCTGAGCAAGTTCAATCACATTTCTGTTTAAGGAAAGATGGGCTACATATTTGATCCTTTATGGCTAACTCTCATTTTTCATCTTTACTCATTCAGTTGAGGTGACAGATTCCAAAATGGATAAATTCAGCTAGGCATAAAGACAAAGTGTATTACCCACTTCTCACCTCATGGCCAAGAGGAGCATTTGCATATTTTGCATTTGCAGGATGCAGAATAGGGAATAGATGCTCTATTAGGTTTAGCCAACTAAATCCCATCTTCTGTAGAATGTAATATTGAATGTAATTCATTGAATGTATTTTAATGTAATTCAATGGATATTTGAATGTAATAGGAATTCTGTGTTTTGACTAGTACAGTTTTCTAAAGCAGAAGAAGATCTGATTTTGTCAATGTATGTAGGAACATATGGGCACTCTTCTGAAGCGGTATTTGTTTCAAAATTCTCCAGTGTATTTCAACATGTTCTCACAATGTTTCTTCATTCTACCTTCTGTGGTATTTCCCTGGACCACTTTGCACAGATGCAATATGTTTTCCCTAAGAATAGAAGCCAGCTTGTGAGGAAAGCTGGAATAATTGCAGTAGCTTTTGGCTGTGTAAATTTTATCTATCTGATAGCAACATAAAAGAATCTGTCTTGTTACTTTTTGCCACTTCTTTAATTGATGCTGCTGCAAATAAGAACGCTATTTTGCAGAGTATTCTTTTCCATGTTACATTTATGAACTCAAAGAGACTTTGATTAGAAGAACTCTTTTGCTGAAGTTACCATGAACAGTTTCAGATGATGTTCACTCATCTATATGCTCAGATGACAAAAGACCAGAGAGGTAAGAAAAATAGATAGTCATGGGAGTGCAACTGGAAAAGCCAGGAGATTGTGTACTATGAAGTACATTCTACATGAAAGCGTATGTTGTTGATGTATCACATCTTCTATGCTGTATGTATGCATGTACGATGGTCCTGTATTGTGTTCTTCTCTGCTCCTTGTGTACAGATATCTCCAAGCATTTGTATGTGAATCGTAGTGAATTTTTTCATCAGTGCTGAAAGAACAGGACCAAAGCTTTGATAACCGTTGTCTCCAGGTGCTGTGCCATTGTACTAACCCAGGAGCACTATCCGCTCTAAATCCAGGATAAGTCTGCGTCCACTGAAGAAGAAGCCTTAGAATAGCTGGTTGCCATTAATTATTAAATTATCCCTGGTTATGTTTCTTATCCCAATACTTACCAGATATCCATTAGTTTTTCCAAGAAATTGGGTGGAATTTCACTGGTAAAGATAATAGAGTCTATTTTATCTTCCTTCTTATGAAGGAAGTGAATCTATATGGATTTCCTTTGAAGTTTTCACTTTTGGAGAGAAAAATCTTCAACAGTTGTAGCTGGGTTGAAATAATATGACTGAAAATTACCCCGCACAATACAATAATCAATGCCAAAGACATTGCTCATCAGTAGAGATGACAGTGTGCTGGTGAGTCTGAAGGGTAACCATGGTTCTACAGTTATTTCTTTCAGAGCACTCATGAAATAGCAGAACCAGCTTATACTGACATAACTGAAAGTAAAACATTATGATCGGTGTAATTAGTGCCAGTTGCTTATATAAAGCAAATAGTAATACAAAATCTCACACATGCTGACTTGGTATTGTTATAATGGGATTTCTTACCTTCTCATTTTTCTTTAGCTTCAGTTTTAAGTAAGATAAAAAAATTAAATAAATTTAAAGTGAATTTTAAGTAAATTCATCCCCCTGTAAACTTGTGTAACTGCTATTGAAGTACAGTATGGAAGTCTCTATGACAGTTAAAAATGCAGTCCCTAAAGGTAATGCCTCATAATGCAGGTTTTCTTTGTAAAGCTTCATCTTTTACAGAATCATAACTTAGTCACTTGGAAAAATGTCTGCCTCCAGAAGAATAATGACTTGGAAGCTACGGGTTACAGACAATATAAAAAGGCCTTTTAAAATTCCCTGTCATCAGCTATGTCTTAAAACAAATAGTTATTTTTTAGAAAATATTAAATTAAATACAACATCAATTTGTGTTTACTAAAACATAATACAAATTCTCCAAGAAGACTAAAGTACAGTTTATTGGAAAGAAGCAAAAAGAAGGAACAGAAAGAGAAATTTATCTTGTTTGGTACCAGCAAGCCAATTTTTTGACAGCTGGAAGGAACTAGAACTTCATTTGCCTCTAGAATACTGCACAAAGTATGTTTTTAGTTAAGAAAATGCACATTTTCTACTGCTCTGGGAGCAGAAGCATTTTCTGGCATTTGCTCATGCTTTGGGTAGCAAGGCTTTATTCTAGGAGCTGTTTTTTGTTGATGCTTGCCCCAGCACCGCTTAGAAGGGCCAAAAGGGTCATTTAACATGTCCTCTAGATTTAGGCTGTTAGCAATGACATGAAGTGACTTGTATGAGGTATTCCAAGTTGATCACCTGCTGATCACCAAATTCATTCCAGCTTCTAAACAATTTCTGATAAAGTAACCTGTATCATGTTCTTCACATTAATCTAAAATGTTTTAAAGGTTGCAGGTTCTTGTAAGATAATTGAAGTTAAATTTTCTGGGATGTGCAAAGTATACTGTAAGATTCCAGTAGGGTTATTTCTTTAGTCAATTTAATAAGGAAAAACTAGATTAATGACAACCTGGCTACAGCATGAACAATCAACTGCTGAACAAGAACAAGTCTTTCGAAGGCTAAGGATATGGCAGATTGATTCAGTAATGAGTACAGAAACTTGTTTTTCCAGTATAAAAAAGTGAAGGTTAAGCTATAACACAATTCTCCGGTTTTTTGTTATAAAAATAGGCCCATTAACCTCAGTGAGGACCCTTACATGACTAAAGTTTTCAGGTACTAGCCTTCAACCGGTTTTTAATTATTTTTCTCCCTATTTTTAATTAATATAGAAATCAAACTGTAGAAATGAATTTTTCTGTTAATGGAGAAAATGACAGATGGTTTACTCTCCCTTCGTTATAACTTCTGTACATTAGGCCTGTCTGTGACAGGAGGTAAGTTCTTTAAATTAATCCATATTAATAAAGTCATCCCCCTAAATAAGACCTGGTATATAATTATACATGTATTTTGGAAAATAAATGTGGTGGATTCCATAAACATTCCAGTTGGCCTGCTTTAGAGATGATCAGCATGGTCATGCAGAAACAAGTATGCAGGTATGATTAAAGAGTCATAACAGTGACTACCCTGGAGTTGTACTCCGCTCTACTACCTTAAGGCACGTTTCTTCCTAATTTGCTCTGTTTTAAGAGGGGAAAAGCCTTGGAGAATAAAGATGTTTGCTGCTACTGATGAGTAATGTCAACATTCTTCGTATTAACAGAATTTTATCACTGTTGTGGAGCCATGTTTATCTACAGTGCACTGGTGCATAAGAACTTAACTGACAAGGCAGTGTTATTTAATGGACAAAATAAAACACCGTTTTCTTGTATATGTCAAGCATCAGTAGAATCTGTGCTCTAAACTCTGCACTGACAGACACCTAGTCAAGCCTGCCTGTGAGCATGCATGTGCCTCAACGTCCCAAGTGTTTTAAAAACAGTGCTCACCAATCTGGGAGGCCTGTCTCCGCAGTGTTCTGGAAGCTCTGTGTCCCTTCTTCTTTAAAAACATCTGGCTTCCTGAGGGCAAAGGAAGCAGAGGGGGTATAATAAAGAGCCAGGGAAGGAGAGAGGCTCCTGGGGTGAAAGGGATGCTCTATGCCCAGCTGTGTCCCCCTTGGTGGCTCTGAATATTCAAAATCACCATAGGAAATGCTTCCTCCCAGCAGGGCCAGCCAATGGGAAAGAAAGGGAATGCACGGGAACACCCTTCTGTTATAGCTTGGACAGGCTTCTCACAAGGATGAAGAGTGAAGTTATGGGAGGATTTAGGCTCAACTGGGCATGCCAACAACATGTAGTTCATCTGTCCTTGCAGAATCTATGAAGAAAATTCTTTACTCTTGACTTCCAGACAAAACAAAATGACGCGTTAAACACCTTGACATTTTGGAAGGAGGACCACAGATAACGAGAAAATACTTGGAGATGGGCCCCACCAAAACATTTTTACTCATACTTTCCATCTTCTTATTAGGGAAATTCAAGGCATATTAAATGTCACCTTCTTCGCTACAAGGGGGAAACGGCTGTATGTACCCTAATTCTATATCTCCATAGTCAATAAAGATGCCACTTCATTCATGAGAAGCTTCATACCCAGCTACCCTGCTCCAAGAGGCAGAATTAGAAAAAATGTCCAAAACGGAGAATGTTACTGCTATCAGAACCTTATTTAAAACAATTAATGTTTTGTTATCAATTCCTATTTTATGAAGACAGCATTTTCTTTTACCTGTACTTCTTCCAAGTCAGTTTCACTTGGAAAAAATAATCTTTAGATAGTGTCCTTTGTAGCAGAAATATGAAATAAGCTGAAATCTGTTTTTATACTCTTAAATGTAGGACAACTAAATGTAAAATGTAAAACATCTTCATTTGACACGAAGATTTATAAATGTCTCTCTTAAAAAAAACCCTAAAATAAGATGTTCAAGGTTGAAATGGACCAGGTCATGAATCATCATTGTGCAACCGTTGAGCCCATTCTTCTTTTCAGCTGGCTGGACTGTTAACCATTACAAAGTCAACCTCCCTCCCGAGTCACCAGCCCAGGCTCAGTTGATCTTGCATGTAGGAGCTGCAGTCTATCATTGCAAAGGTCACTTCTGGGCACACATGGATCCTGTCTGACTGAGGAAAGTGAAGACAAGACAAGGCCAGTGTGACTGCTCTATTGTTATACTCATGCAGAGAGACACTGCTAATGTGAAATCTAAAATCCTCTTCATCACCCTGTAAATCCATGCCTTGTTTCTCCTTATAGGTCATCACGGAAAGTATCTGTCAGATCAGACACACACTAATGTTGTTTGAAAGTCATGGAAAAATACTAGAACTGTTCAGTTTGTAAGTTTAGATGTCCTTTTCTTTCTAATGGTTTTCCCAAGATAGCCATTTCCTAAAATGTCTTCAGTTCCTCTTTTGTTCTTCTATTCGTTACCAGAGAACAAAGACAGTCTTTGTTTCTTGAAATAGGGTCATTGTGTCAGGAAGTGACATACAAAAGACTTTCAGACTTTGTAAGTGATCCCAGCTTCTGGTTTACTGATCAACCTTATGGATGGCAGTCTCAGAACTCAAGAACTTTTTCCAGCAAGGTTCTAAACTCTAAGGAGTACTCTCACTCTCACAGTGTTCTTCTCCAAGAAGGCAGACTGAAACTACAGATTTTTCTAAATGACACAATGAATTACAGATGTAAGGATATTAAAAGCATTTTGTTGAAATTTCCAGAAAGTTTTAAATTCATTTGAGCATCACATATTAAAATAGCCAAAGCTCTCATTGACATTCTGTCTTGATAGGTCACTGTTGCTGTGTTATTTCTGCTGGTAATGGTCTTCTGAGTTTGTACTTCTCTGAAGTACGAGTTAAGAGATTATTTGTGACCAGGAAACATAACTCTCATAATTTTGTCTAATACTGTATTTAGTAGCCTGGGAACCTCCCTAAACTTGCTTCTGCTTGAACTGCAGATCACATTTAAATAAATATCCAATCTTGCTTTGAAATGAGTATCTATTGAAGCATCTGGTATGGTTTTCTAATGACAATTACTTTCACTGTTAAAATGATGCCTTATTTACAGTTTGAATAAGTCTAACTAATATCTAGCCATTGCTGCTGAAATAGGAGCTGTATTCAAAGTTTGTTCTCCATTAATATTGGAATGTAATCAAGTCATCTTGTAAGAATATCTTTGTTGAACTAAACAGCATGAGTTCTGATACAGTTGGAGTATATGGTCCACCTTTCAACCACTTAAAAAATTAAACGGTTCTCCGCTGAATTCTCAAAAATATACTCTTGTTGTCTTGTCCTGGGAATACAAAGGTAAGGTCAAAAATAACCTTCTAATTTTACAGGAGACTTAGCCCTTTATAAATATGTTATAACTTGTATTTAGCAGATTACTCACTGATTCTCAAATCTTCTCCTAAATATTTACTTCTCAAGACACAATCCTCCATCATGTAAATTTTACTTACATTCTTTAGTCCTATATATGTCCACTAATACTTGGCTGTATTAATAATATACTAATAGCCAGTTTTCTAAATGATTCATGTTGTTGACACAATGACCCATCTTCAACATTCACCTCTTCTTTGATCTTTCTGCATCTAGTGCCTTTATTATTTTTAATTGTTTTCTTCTAAGGTATTAACAGTAAAATTTCAATCCTCCAAAACTTTTCAGGCCTGGGAACCCAAATTTCTATATATGATCTAGACATTAAGGAGGCTGAAAGTCATTTCAGTGAATATTTTGGGTCCTAGAGGCTGAAGTTCTCTTGTAAACAGAACTTATGTCTCCAGATATTTTTTAAAATGTTAACACATCTCTCAATAATAGACTTAAGTAGTTTTTATTTCCCTCCAACAAATACTCTGTTTTCAAATACAGAAGGACTTTCATAATATTCTGTTTTCTTTATTATTTGCTGCTTAGTCTCATGTTCTACTACTGGGCTGTGATTCTATAAATGCTAATTCAGGAAGAAGTCTAATAATGAGAATGACACGCTATTGTGCATCAGCTTTGCTCCTGTCACCTCTACACAGCATGAAATTTTAGTACCCGTCACACTATGTAGTTTCCTACTGGTAAGAAGATCCCCTGGGACCTGCACTGTCCTGCTTCACAAGTTCTTTTTTTCACCTCTATTTGGCTCGGATGTTTCTGTGTGTTTTCTGAATATGTGCATTAGATGAGATGACTTGTCACGTATGACAACTTATCTGAAGTTTGCGCTAATGATTATCAAGAGTTGTGACAGATATTAAACATTTCTGCTTGAAAGGAGAATATTATTCTTGACAGGGCACAATGAAAGAGAGGACCTCCGTATCTGACTCACCTTCAAACCGTTACCCAGTGTCCCTGGATTCATTTGCCTATGATCACACCTTATAACATCACCATTCTTTCAGCAGATCTAGAACTGAAGTCACTTTAGCAAAAACCTATTTGATTTAAGGGCTTTTCTCTAATAAGCCTCTCCTTGCAGTCACTTGTTAAATGCTGCTGCTGCTACTACTACTAATTCTGTCCACAGTGTATTTGACCATACCCAAGTCAGACGTTAAACTGGTGCAGGGAGAGGTAAGGATTCTGTGGCTGAATTCTGCCCATACATCATATTCTAACTCGTATGGTAACATATGTCAAGTTGATATTGCATGAAAAATTTTAGAGTTTGAGCAGTTTCCCATGTCTTCTCCCTCCACTTCGGATGTTCCATCTGATCTATAATACTGATAATTACATGCAGCCCACACAAGTTCAAAAGATTTAAACCTCTTTTTGGATGGCAAATATAAAGTTCAAGCAGACTAAATCCTTGAAAAACATCTTCGTATCTCTTCCAAGATATGAAGGGACTCTCAAAACCTTTATTTTATGGATATATCATACTGTAATGCTCTCACAATAGCAAGGATGACTTCTAGTGAGTCTGTCTAATGTTTGACATAGGAGTTTGACACGTCATAAAAGACAGATATGTACATGAGAAACTAATCAATTCTAATATAGAAAAGCTCTTATATGCTGCTGGTTTTATCACTATTCTGATAAATTTTAAAAGTAACTGAGCAGATAAGGTGAATTTCCTAAATTTTTCTCTTAAGTAGAGAGAGATTGTTTTTCTCTGCATTATAAAATCACAGGCTTGCAAATGAAAACAGAGCTGGAAGCAACTAATGTTTTACATGTCTTAGAAAAATGATAAGGCAATTAGAAAATAGGGAAAATAATGCAGAGAAGGGAAAAATGCACTCATGTAAACAGAAGAAAAAACAGAGGAAACTGAATTGATTACATACTTGATCAAAATTCTTTAGCAAGTTTAATAACGGAGGCTCTCATAGAAGGAGAACTGTCAACATGGAAGACGGCTTTCTAAAACAGGCCCAAGCTATACCAGATTTTCCTAGGGCTAAACTTTACAGCCTTAAATAGATGGTGGATACAAAGAACAACACAAATGAAAATCAGACACATAAACATCCTGATAACTAAATTAATAGTATTATACAGGTAAGATCAGAGGTATAACTCTTGTTTTTACCAAGGATTTTCAAAGAACCAAATAATTTCACAAGTTATAAGCAAAGGAAATGAAATTAAAAGCCTTTTAAACTTGGTCTTATGGTACGAGACAACACACAAAAGTACATTGGAATACCAGTTTTAACTGGCCAGTTGTTTTTGCCATTTTTTAGCAAGTAATTCTGTGATTCAGACAAAGATGTAAGACACAACAAAAAGAACAACATCAGAAAGGTTCCTCCTTTTTTGTTGTTTTGCATTTGTTTCTCATGTTTTGAGTAGTTCTGGAAATGGGACATCTTCCATTTCTACCCAGAGATTTGTGCTTTTCAAACAGTTTGGCTTTTACATGCTAAGAACACATGGCTAAGAACACATGGCGGAGAGAGAAAATCTTGGTATCTAGCCAGACATAACTTCAGCTGTATCACATTTTCCAGCTTTGTTATTTTCTCCTATTGCTTGCTTTCTTCTAGGAGTTCAGCTGGAGATTTTACCTATGCATTTTGGACTTGCCGTCTTTCATTGGAATATTAAGTCATATATACAATTTGTGAAGATGGAAGGAAACAAGCAATGACAATCTTAGAAATCATTAAAATGCTCCAAAAAGAAATAAAACACAAGTATAGGCTAAGTGAGACTTGAGTGGCCAGTTCAAAATGTAGCTTCATGGATGATTAATATGCAAAGGCATTTTTAAAGTGTCTACTACTTGTCTGCAGACACCCACAGACATTCCACGTGCTTCCCGTCCTTTCACATTCTCTTTTGGAACGTGTTTACATTTATCACAGTCCTGGGATTTGAAGCAGCTGAACAAGTCATTTTCTTACCTAAACATCCCTGGGTAATCCACATGCTAAATTGAAATGTGGGAATACTTACCTCTAAGCTTGTCTTTGCAAATACTACTCTAAAAAAATTTTCATGTGTGAATATTAGCTCGGTATCTATGACTGCCACAATTTCCATGCTTGTTAAAAAAACTTGACTTGCTACAGCAATAGTAGCTGAGCCCATTCGGTGCTAATGGTACACAGCAAGTGACACTGCCCGTAAAATGGAGCAAAAACTTACTCGACGTAAAATGTATAAACAAAAAGAAATAGAAAAAAAAGGAAAACAAACCCTAACTGTGAAATATGGGAAGAATGATACCTTAAAAAAAAAAAAAAATTTCTAATTCTCTATTCTGAAGAGTATTGTTTTGCTACTATTTTTTTTTACATCTGTAGGTATTTCAGGCATATAAAATCTTTCCCGTTTTCACTGTCTAGATACATAGTATAGACACAAAATAAACTACACATACATGTGAGTACACACAAACACACAAAATCTATGGTTTAACTCTAGTAAACCATATAACAGACACTGAAGGGTGGTTCAACTTTTCTACAAACATGCTAACTAAACCATCAAAATTGTACCCTCTGTAAGATCACTCTCATAAGTCTCTTGCTTTTGCTCAAGTGGCATGGTATTCCAACAAATCAGTTCTGTTAGTTTCAAAGATATATATTGAAATATCTGCATGGTAACATTTTCATAGTAGCTTTATTATATAATTAAATAATACTATGCTTATTGTCAAACTAATTTACATAATCTGATTTTTCCCTTCGATTGAAACAGAGCTGCAGATGCATTTTGTTGTAAATATATAGGTTGGGCACATGAGTGTGAAAAGAATGGCAGAAGACTTGCTAAAGCAGAATCCTGCTATCAGGTGGGGAAGATTCTTGGCTAAGTCAACAGTACTGAATTATTCTTTCAAAACTTTCTGCAAAGTATAAAATCACTCTACAACTGGAGGCACATTATTTCTGTTCTATGTGCTAAAGTAACTACCTCTGCAGAAATGACTCCCAAGCATGAAACCAAAAGTTTAAAGAGAACTCTTAATTCCTTTGCCAAAGTAATGCTATTCCAAGACACAGAGAACATTTTAATAGCGAGGATTCAAAAGTATCATTCTCTACTAACTGAAAGCAAAGCTGCAGACACTTGTCTACCTTTGACTGATATATATGTGTTCTGTCTGGTTCTCAGCTAGCATCCAATAAGAAAAAAAGGCTCACAAAACATATTCATAAAAAATAAAGTAAAAAAAGTGAAATGTAGAAAAGTAAAAAAATTCTATTGGGCCTTAAACCTCACCAGAAAGATACTGAGCTCCTGGAGCATGTCCAGAGAAGGGCAATGAAGGAAGGTGAAGGGTCTGGAAAACAAGTGAGGAGCGGCTGAGGGAACTGGGGTTGTTCAGCCTGGAGAAAAGGAGGCTGAGGGACCTGTTCACTCTCTACAACTACCCGATAGGAGGCTTTAGCAAGGCAGAGGCTGGTCTCTTTCTGCAACTAAGAAGCGACAGGACAAGAAGAAATGGCCTCAAGTATTAGAAAAAATTTCTTCACTGAAATAGTTGTCCAGCATAGGAACAAGCTGTTCAGGGAAGTGGTTGAGGCGCCACCCCTGGAGGTATTTAAAAGATGTGCAGACATGGTGCTTAGGGCCATGGTTTAATAGCGGACTTGGTAGTGTTAGGTTTACAGTTAGACTCAATGATCTTAAAGGTCTTTTCCAACCTAAATCATTCTATGATTCTAAAATTGTTTACTGTTTATTACTGAGACCTTTCAAGATTAATTATCTTCACAGACACTCCATCCCTAGGAGGTCACAGAAGAAATTCCCGAAGGCAATGAACTACATAGTTATAGCTTTGCACAATGACCTTAAGTTAAACTCTCCATTTGATGGTGTTGACTTTACAGCAAATTTGAGACTATACCTCTTTGGTTAGGACAAGGCCATAAAGAACAAAAAAAAGCTTTACACTGTTATTCCACCACAGAGGCTACCAGAAAGATATTCAGGGAATGGACCTTTTCCATTGCATTAACCCACTGTAAATGACAGTATGTAAGTTGATGTTGACAGTAATGCTGATGACAGTAGCAGTAACTTTTGGTCATGCAGGTGGCAAAATGTTCCATCTCCAATATTTTTTTTGGAGGAAAACCCTGCCAACCCTTCTTTTATATAGAGATGGCTTTCAGGAGCTGAAGATGTTTTGTGAATGTTTTCTTTTTTCTCAGATATGTAAATCTAGGACTTTATCTCTGGATAAAATAGTTGTATTTGAGAACTTTGGTCCCTGTGTTTTAAAGTCTAAAAAGGTACTTATAATATAGAAAAAGTTCTAGAGATCCAAGACATTTAGATACCATTCCTGGAAAGAACAGTATCATGAGTTCAGACTCTGTTTGCCTGAAATCTTCATGTGAAATTGGAAGCATTCATGGGCAGGATGTTTTTGATATTTATTGCTATTTGGAACACCAATGGAGTTTTGCCAGGCTAGAGAAGCAAAAAGGATGCCTGGATGCAGAGAGAGTACATCCAGAAGGGTTTGCTTTCCCTAAGATCACAACAACCACTATGGCTGCTGTGTCACATTCCCTGGACGAATACTTCAAACTGCACTTCCCAGAGCCACCATTCATGTTGGTTCACATATTGATTGTAAAACCACGCAGCTGTTGGCCCATTCGTATACTTTCCGTCAAGCTAGCGATGTTTTGTATTGAATCCTTCACTAGGGAAGATGGGTTTTGAAATGAGCTATTCCCTAGCAGTAACCTTGTCTCCCTGCTTGGGAATGTTGTCATCAATCAATGTGAAATGTGGGTACTGAAATTCACTATTTCCTTTTTTTTTATTTTTCTTTTTGATCTGGCTTCACTATTACCTAAGCATGAGGAACAACCTTTTTCTCAAACAGGTGGAGGTCAACTTGAACAACTCCCTATCAAACTAAGTGCGTCAGATAGTTTGATACCCAAAATGAGAAACAAGAAAGCCTGTTCAAAGCCTTTGGTGCTCAATAAGCTGAGGAAATATGTTATGCTGAGAAACTCAGGCCATGGATGACAGCATTGCACTGTCTTGCAAAGGACAAAAGACTGAACCTTTCAATCACCTATCCTAGAGCTCTCAACAGGTGACGTGACTTCACTACTACTGGGAAACAAGAAGCAATCACTGCCAGATGAACAGAAAGACCGATCACAGGGTACTACTCCGTGGCAATCAAAGTAGAGAGACCAGTAAAATAAAAACATAAATTGATTCTTTTAAATTCTTTGACATATTTCCGGAAATGTTGAGTAATATCTAGCAGTAAGGCCTTCCCTGAAAGACTATTACTTAGAATCTGACAAAATTCTACATTCTAAATTAGCTTTGGCATGGAAAATAAGCTCTGAGAGAAACTCCCTATATTGTGTCAGAAAAAAGTATAGTTGCTGTAGAATTGTCTCCTCTTACATGTATGGTGCTTGTGATGATACTGCAGCAATAAATTAAATTTGCAGCACTAATAAACGTTTCAACAAACAGAAGGCAAAACAAGATAAATGCCATTCAATAAAAAAATTATCAAATTATTCCTCTTAACAGAGGAATAATTAGAATGTACGTATTTATTTTTCTAATGAAAAGGGTAAAATATCTTCTCCAAGATATGCCCTGTCACAACATTGTGACACTTGCACTGAGTGACATTTTCTCTGGTATTTCTTTTTTCCATGGATGCCATAAAGTGCACCGCATGAATATGAAGTGACATCTTTACTAACATGTGGTACTTACTTATCTCCCACAATTCCCAAGTTGATTGTTGGATAGCCATGTTCTTGGATTGTAGCTAGGAGAGTCGAACGGTTACTGTCCCGAATCTTTCCTGGCAAGAGGTCATCTTCAGGATTCAGTAGCTACAAAACCAGAAACACTCGCAGTCAGTCTCCTTGGAATACTGTGCCTTTAGACAAGTGTGAATTTATTGCTCAGATTGGACAGGATATTCTCAGACAACTATTATAAAATGTATGTGTAAAGCGATTTAGTAAATTTAAATTAGTAAGACATGTAATAAAATAATGTATAAGTTCTTGTTTAATGCAATCCTCCATGTTGCTTAGTTTATTTCTATTGGTGATGTCTGCAAACCCTTCTCTCTCCTTATGAGTACCTGGCTTCTAATCTCAAACATTAGAAACCAAACCACAAACTTTAAGTTTCCAAAGTTATTGCTTCCCATTTAAACGGTTTTAAAGGAACCCCATTGAAGCTGCTAACCAGATTTAAAGGAATTACAAGAAATTTTGAAGTTTGTTACCTACTTACCAATAATGATGTTTTTTAAATGCAACAATCTATATTGGAATAATAGACAGAAGCTTAAAGCTTGGTTCTTGCATCAGTTAGTGTTTTGGATGAAAACATTTCTCTCAAGAGAGCAATTGTCTTATGTGTTACAGATTTTGGAAGTTAACTACAATACATACATAGGTAAACATGTATTTTACACATATTAGGAATTCTTTTGTAGGACAGAAGAACAACAATTCTTGGCAGGAGGTTAATAATAATAATAGAAACAACAATATTGATTATGATAATGTATCTGTCAAAATTACAGCAATAGGGTTAGGTAGTAAGGTAAGAATAACCAAAAGTGGAGCACAGATAAATTTTGATGCTTTGGGTAGCAGCTCTACTTCTGTGAAGATTCCTACAGAATGATTCAGAAACCCACTGTGCAGGATCTTTTTTAACATGATATAAATCAGTATGATATATAATATCATATTTAACATGATATAGATCAGTAAAGGGCCCTTTAATGACACCCAAGAAATGTCAGTCACATGGAAGACACAGAAAATCATCACCTGAAATCCTTGTACCTCTTTAGATTTGCTCTTCGGTCAGTGGTATGTTTCCTGCATAATGGACCCTGTCTATGTTATGAAATCTGTGAAGCTTCTGTCCCAGAAAGGCCAGCCTCAGCCAGCAGTCACAGAGCAACCTTCAGTGAGGTTGTGGAAATTATAAGGACACCACCGGATGACAAAATTCAACATATTACAAATTTTAAAAATCTTTCAAAATTCATCATATTCAAGCTGTATGAGAATACAGCTATTGACTTTGTGTTTGTGTCTGGACTTCAAAAAGTTTGTCTCAAAGGACAGTCAAAATTACAGGTCAAAATTCATGCTCTCTTTGAACTTCAAACTGACTTTTTCTCAACCCCACAAGTTATTTTGCTTTTGCTCTTCCTGTCTCTCTCCCCCTGCAAGACTGTGGGTGCTTAGTTGCTGGCCAGGGTCAACCCACAACATATGTAAAATTAGTAAATTAAACTCATCTAGAATCTGTTTTTTTCTGATGTAGTTAAGACAAAGCAATTAGGAAGCTGGTCTGGAGTTCTACCAACAGGAGACTGGATTTCAACATGTGCTACTAACAAAAAAATACTACACTTGTAGTATTTTACATACACTTTTACATTTGTGCAAAAATACTGCACAATACTACAGCAAGGCATTTGGCAAGGCATTCAGTTTTCAAAGCATGAGAGCTTCAGAGGAGTGCTGCTCACAAGAAATTACTTTTCCAGTCATGACTGGCAGTATGAATTACAACCCTTACTACCCTACAGGTCCTCCCTTGCTGGCAGGAGGAGAGGAGCTGGCACATGGTTGGATACATTACCAAAATTCTGGAAGAGACAGTGCATGAGACTTGTGAGAGAGCCTTTGACAGAAAAAGTAAAAGCAGCTGATTACGAGTTGATCACTCACAAAAGTACCTTGTGTCATCATGAGCTGCAGCTCAAACAGTGAGTCTACCTGGCAATGTGGTGGAAGTCACTATCCAAAACACTATACCTGTCCTGAAGAAGATACAGTAATTCAAACCTTAATTCTAAACCTACTTTTCTTACCTCATTCCCTGTTGACATGACTGCAACCACTGGAAACTTGTTCACTTCTACTTCGGTTACTCCAACAGTTGCTAAGAGACCAATCTCAGATGGACCCATGTGGGTTCCTTTAGCCAGCACACATTCACCTCTTTTAATGTCATGTCCTATAGGTCTGAAAATTGTAGCACAGAAAAAAAACAAAATAAAACCAGAATGAGATTGAAAGTATCTCTCCTTGATTGGTCCCACTTCAGGTAACTGCTTACTGTCCAGGGACGTTCAGATTGTCAAAATGTCAGTACTGTTTATGGTCAAACAATGACTGTAAAAAATCACCAGCTCTTCTATTCCTTATGGAGATATTTTACTGTTTATAAAGTAGGTTCTTTACAGACCTGATATCTTGGCCTGGTCGAGCCTGCACCAGGATTCGAACCTCTAGTTCTTCAGTGCCCTACAAAAACAAAGAGATTAAATACAGTCAGCTGGGCTATTCAAAAAAGATTAATCATAGGATCATAGAATGCTAGTGTCCCAAGTGGCTGTGTTAGTGCCCAGGATGTCCTTTGATCTCCTTATCCCCATTTGCAGCTGTAAGAGACAACTTAGACTCATGATGAAAATCTGGGACCACAGTTCAAGAATGATTTTATTTTGATAAAACTTTGGGGATGGTTGGCCACTCATGAAGATTTTAATTTTTCATATCTATGATAACATTTAGAGAGAGCTGGGAAGTTTCTAGGGAATCAAGAGGAGTGCCAATGATGCTTTTGAGTAACAGAAAAGGTCCTATTTAAGAGTCCTGGATTAGAGGAAACGAGGAAAAAGCCTTTTGAGGAATTTGGTAATCCCAGTTTTGAAAAACACTGTGGAAGATGGGACTGTGGACAGCATGGTGATGTGCAGAGATTTATGGAATCAATGGATATCCCAGAACACTTTAGGAATACAAGATAATTCAAGGTGCTAGAGATGGGGATTGCAGGGAGGTATGGCATTATGCTGAGAGCATCTTCTCTTTGGTGTGTATCAGGCAGCATTCTTCTTGCCATGTAGTAATAGATTCTGAACTATGTCTGAGTGGTTTACTCTGATGGTTGTAATAGTCAGCATTCATACTGATGCACTGATGCTCGGTCTTGATGTAGGACCTAACTTTTGTTTTGGCTGATCACATCCCTTTTCCTACAAGGTGACATAAAAACTCAAAATGAAAAGGGTATAGACATGGTTTTGCAAGCATCAGTTTTCCAATGACTGTGCATTTGGCAAGCTGATGAGAATTTTTCTTCCCAATGGACAGATGTGATTCCTTTCAGGGCTGTGATGACTACAGTCATTTGGGGAATGCTTACTACGATACTGAAGTACTGCTACCACAACTAGAGGTCAAGGAGCTCCTTTTAAAAGTACACTCTGTCTTTTCAGAAGAACATATTTCAGATGTTACAGATTTCATTTCGGTTAAATTCCAGCCCTAAAGTAATTCTTAACAGAAGAAGAAAAATATTTTTTAAATAGGTTGCTCTGCAACGTGATAGTCCTGTCATGATGAAGTAGACAATGGCCACAGAAAACTTAATAAGGCTAATGGAACAATTAACTACAGTGAAGGCAATGGTGTATAAGGGAACGTGTAATCTACACATACACGTCTAACCTGAAAGCAGGACTGACTCAGCAAATTCTGTTAGGAAGAAGGCCAGCCTACACAGCTTGCTGACTTCATCAGATATAAAAATGTGTGCATTTACAGTAATAAGGCGTAAGAAAGGATCATGAGGGCATGTTTCGTTTTTGCTGTCTTCAGCTTTGAACACTAGAATTCATCTGCTTACACCCCAGCAGCAGTAGCAATGCTAGCACAGAGCTATGGGGAACAGCAGCAGAGGAGCAAAGGCTAATTTGAGCAGAGAACCATGTACACACTTCAGTGCAAAACTGAACTTGGAAGTCGTGTCAATAAGAGATGTATCTTCTTGCCTTAAAATTCGTCAGATGATGGAAAACATGATGATGGTGTCCTGAAATTACAGCTGAGTGAGTGAAGGTATTGATTCAGAAGGAATTCTCTGAACACAAAGGAAGAGAGAACAACATTTAGGAAGTCTAAGATGGACAGTTTGTCCGTCAGACAGCTCCTGTGCTTCACCAAAAACCACATATTGCTTTGTTAAAACAACTGTGCATACAGAATTAGTACTACAATACTATTTTTTTCCTGTGGTGTTTGGCAGCATCTATGGGGTAGGATTTATATCCTATACCTAATAGGATTTATAGGTATGCTGAAAAATCTGTTCAAATTAAACAGTTAAGACTATGTTCTGGGGGAACGTGCACCTTATCCACTTCCTGGCTTTCAGAGGTCTTAAATTCAGTAATTTTCTCAATTTAATGGAGCACAGAGGTCTACTGAAGATTAGTTGTGGTTTAAAAAACTTGGGGGGGCACTGACTTCCCCTGTAACATAATAATTCTCCTGTTTATTCTAAACAGCATTATTGCATATTCTCCAAAATTCTCCACCAAATTCACCTTTGCTGAAACGAGATCAACTCTGATAATACAAACCCATCTTCATAGCATAATCCAAGTCATCCCATAAATTTTGCAGCACTTAAAACTGTCCACTTTCCCCCAGAAAATCATATTCAGCTTTGATTACATCAGCAAGAATGTTGCACTGCAATATTTCTATGCATTATTCTGGGATCACTGTAGTTTAAGAAAACTTTTTCCCTTACTTGATGTGTTTAGGAGAACTTTTAAAGGCCTCATCTTGCTCAATATCAGGATGATCCTGAAATATGAAGATTGTTCTACTGCTAAATGTGAACTTAGTAGAAGAGAAGGAAATACAATGTCTGATTGTCTGATTGCCACTACTCTGTATTTTAAAAATGTCAATATACTAGGCACTGAAATTGGACTGTAGTTATGGATCTCCAGGTGGCATTTGCCTTTCACTCAATCAGATAGTTTGGTGTCAGCATTCAACAACTGTGATGAAAGATCAATGTCTGGACTCATAGGTCTGTAGTACTACTATCACAGCCTGAAAAAGTGACTAGAATTGCCAGTAGGAACTGACACAAAAACTTTCAAACTTCTGAGATAACAGAAGCTTTTCTGTAGGACTATCTTTCATATTTACAGGATTGTGTCATGAGCCATTTTCTGCTGCGCACGAAAGAAAAATTAGTATTAACTTGTGACTCACATCATCTGATTCCCTGATGAGCTCTGTATCTTCCACTTGCACCACTGCATCAGCACCACATGGAATTGGAGCACCAGTTGTAACGCGCATTACCTGACCAGGCATCACAGTCTGAGTTGGCTGAAAAAGTAACATATGAAAATTAATTTACTAGAAAAGATAAATCTCAAACCAACTGAATTTTATGGAAGCAATCTGAAAGACAAAAATTCTTATCCATGGCATGACTCTTGATACATTGCTAGTGCTACCGACAGGTATGAACTCCAATGTATTTAAAGAGCATTAGGTCGTAGCTTCAGATATACAGTTACACTGGGATTCCCCCTTAGATTTCTATCACAAAAGTAACTTTCAGGAAAAGCAATACACCGATACTCTGGTTGGCTCAGAGAAATAACTGCCTTAGAAACATGGCAGTGACCTTCTAGAATCTTACATGAGCAAAAATCTAGCAGTTCTCTGTACATTAATATTTTTGCAGAGTACTCTGGTTTCCAGAATTAAAATTTCTTTCCTTTGGTTTGGTTGGATTTTTATGCTGTTCTATATATGGAAAACCAACAGCTTGTAAGTGATGCAACCAGCTGCTTCATTTTTAAGCAGATTTCCTCACACAGCTCAAGACTAGTTTATTTCTCTTTGTGAGGGTCAGTTTAGCAAAGCCTAAACCTGATAATATTCTACAATGATGTGAAGTCACAGTACATTACAGAGTTTCAGCAGAAGCAATACAAAGAATAGAAAAATATCAGAACAACATGATAAAACAAATGACAACAGTTTTAATAAAATTTCTCAGCAGGCAGCCTATTTTAATACACATTTTTCAAAATCCAGAGTAAAATTGTAATTTGGCCATAACCACTTAAGAAATAAATACCTAAAAGAAAAATCTTTCTGAAAAAATGCAAGTGAAAGAAGCTGGTATGATGACAGATTTCATTGCTGGAATATAAGTGCTTGCTGCCTGTAGCACTTTAGTAAGGGCAAGTTATTTAGGCTGCTGGTGAGCACGTGCTACACACAGATCTACACAGCTGTCAACAGGCCAACATATTCTGTACGTCACATGTATAATTCATGTGCAGATTGACTCTATATTCCATATGCAGCATTGGAATATGTCCAGGACTTCTCAGACTGTGATTTGCAGGTATTTGACAGCGACCCCCAGACGTGCAAGCAGCACCGCCCAAGCACTATGGCCGGCTCCCACCTGGCCGTCACTTACTCCATGACTTTTGACAGGAGGCTGTTTGACATCTGCAAATTCCAGACCAGCGGCCAACATTCCAGCTGCTCAAAGCTGTGTTTGCCTTGCTTCTGCTCTATTTCAGCACTGTCACAACCTCTGAAATGCATGACTTTGAAATGTGTGTATTTCAAAGGTTGCTCATTGGTTCAGATAACACAGCATCCTAGTGACTCTCATATCCCTGAGCCTGGAGTTGATTGAATCCTGACCCTTTTCTAAGATTAACAGAAATGTAAATTTCTTTGAGAAGAACATAAATAAAATGATAAAATATATTTTTAAAAAAATCACACTTGCCATATGTCACGGTTAGTGTGTTTTTGGGACAAGATTCATGTTATCCTAAAGTAGTTATCTAAACCAGATGACATAAAAATTCTCACTACAGACCATGCAAGGAGCTGTGGATGAATAGCTGAGCAGCTGCCATTTATACTGAAAATGCTTAAAAGTGAAAATAATCTTGTCTAGTGTGTTATTTTTATTTTTATGCAAATGAATATTGCAAAAGGCCAAGTTTATGCATTGGATTATATGAGCTCTTTTGCATATTGTTGTAGGTATAGGCTATAGGTACATTACATATAGGTAATATTCACTCACGTACTCACTAACGTATTTATGTCTTTAGTGGTAAATTTTGGAAGAGAAATGTGTTGCATTAAATAATTCTCCCATTTAAAATGCATTTTTAAATGGGAGAACCACAAAGAACACAAAAAGTTTAGGAGTCTGCCGGAAATCAGTGCCTATGGTGATAAAATGCACTGTAACTATCCATGCTTTTGGAGTTTATTACTAGGTGAGTTAATTTTTTGAGGTGTAATGATGTGAAACATTTGAATGAATTTATACAATAACAATTGCTTTTAGAATTGATTGCTCATATATTTAATTTGCTATTAGTCTTTTGAGAATTTGATCAGATTAACTTTACAAAAAAAGTCAACTGCCAGATTTGTGTGTGAATCTCCAGAGCTGTGTTCTTCTGTGCTACAGACTACGGAGATAAAAAAATTAGTCCTTCTCAGAAAGCATATTAATGTACAATGCTTTCACAGAAGCTTTTTTTAAAGGCCTTTGAGATCTCACACTTACCTGGAGTAGGGCTGTACTGGGTTCTGTCCTTTGCCTTCATCACTGATAATCTATTTAATGGTAGTCACTGAATAAAACCCAGAAATAATCTAACAGAACTGAATAAAAACCAGAAATAATCTACCAGCCCTGTCTCTGGTATTTTCTTTTGCACATGATTACACCTCTCCTGTGTGACTTATAATGACCAGTGCTCCTTTCTGTAAAAAGGCCCAAGTTAATGGAAAAGTGAAAAATGTCTGTTTTCCATCCTATATTATGGGTGGTTAGTCACAGTGCCTCTTAGAGAAGCCTTTAGAAAGTCTTTCAGGAAATGCTAAGCTCCAGCTATGCAAGTCTACAGGAAGAAAATCATTGCTCCCCACGGCTGAGTTTTTCATGCAGAGGCTGTGTGGGTGGCTCCTGACCACTATTCTCAAAGGTGAGCTCACCTCTCCAAAGCAGCATAGTGTCAGAAAGTTTTCTTCAATACAAAATAAAAAATGGTTGTTAGCATAAACATGACCATCAGGAAAACACCCACAATTTACAAATTGATACAGAAATGTCCAGCTTGGCTATACGGCCTCGCTCTCCCATTTTCTTCCTCTCTACGTAGCATTTATATAACCTTTTTCCCCACAGGAGGAGCCAAATCTAAACTTATTTTGAACTCCCTGCTGTGAATCATTCTGTTAATTGGTCTGTAACATGAAAAGCAGAATGTTGCTGCTGAGAGTGACTGAAGGGTGAAATGAGACCGAGGAGACTTCCAAGGCTATAAATAATTTCTTGGGAAGGAGATGAACCTGAAGATATGTTGGCCTGAGAAAAAAACTTTGACCAATTATTCAGAGGTCAACAGCCTCATTTTTCTAACTCGCCTCTGGTCTTTCCAGAATTACTTTCTCACTGTGTGCCTCCTCCCACCCAATTTTTCTTCCTAGCCAGAGAGGTTCCCCATTCCCATTAATCTGGGAGGACAGACTGTCCCTGCAGAGAGACATTTATGAGCTCTTGTATTTTGTAGGAGGGAAGCAAGGTCCCATTTGCCCTTTTATCCTTTGTACAAACTTGCTGAACCGATTAGGACACTGAAACCCTTTAGACCTGCCCTCCCCATTAGACAGCTGCAACAGTACTGTTTTTAAACACTGTCCTGTAGTATTTTTTAAGTTGCAAAATGATAATATTGATGACAGGTGAATAATTATAGGAGTGATAATTCAGCAGGCTGCTCTGTTGGTTCTTGCTATTTTATAAGGACAATAAAATGGGATGTAGAAATAGTTGTCAGTCTTTTGGATTCTGGACTGAAAATGTCTGAAAATGCAGACAGAAGGGCTAAAAATCCAAGGCAGGTGAAACTCATTAGTTTACTTCTTTCAGTATTTAAGTTAATTTTACATATTTTGTGTAACAGAGTCATTGATCTAAGTTCATGTAAACATCAGTATTGAGATGTCTATGATACCAAAATATAATTCATGATGACGGATGAGAACTACTGCAAAAATTATTTTCACAATTGTCTGTATCTATCATGGTTATCCAAATTAAATGCCTACTATATATTTAGAGGCAATTCAACTCCACTTTTCAATAAATAGAACAATCCTACAACTGGTAATACTTCTAAAGTTTGAAACAATTTTTGAAATGCATCTATTATACCTGAGACTTTTTTGTTAGCAGTAAAAATGGCCACACTGTAAAATCTTCATTAAAACTGATCAATCCTTTGTTTTGCCAGCTCCTAATTCCATTTCTGCATCATTTCCCATACAATACACAGAATTACAAACTAGGACTTAAAATAGCTGGAGAGACATTTTGGATTAACCCATGCTCTCCTGAAAAGAAGGTAGCAGGTACAATTAAATTGACAGAGTAAAAAAAAGTGGTTGAATGCAACTGATTTTTTTTTTCCTATTGCCCTAGTATTAGCACAGGAACTTTATCAAATGTACTCTTGAGTTTAAGAGAACATCCTAAATAGTGTCCATTCACAACTATTTATACAGCACAGCAGGTCATGAATCGATGCTGCCCCAACTTGCTCTTAAACGCAATTCACGTACCTGCTATAGAAGACTGTTTTAACAGCCAGAAAAAGGAGCAGTACTGCAAACTATGCTGCTGCCAAGCTTCCTCAAGATTGTTCTGAGCATTTCCTACCTTTAAAGGCATCGTACAAAATTCTTCCACTTCGTTTTGCAGGTACCCATGTGAAATATGCAAGCAGCTTGGGCTGCTTGGGCCCAGTTACTGGGCTGACGTCCCTTTTAAAAACCGGTCAGAAAGAAGGTGTTAAATCTTGCTTTTCTCTGTTTATGAATTGTAATGCCACTAGAAAGTTTTAAGTCCTCTAACATTGTACTAGGGCAGACAGTACTGTATGCATCCTACCAGACACGTCAGCACAACGCTCTGAACTATTTTGGGAAATCCTTGTTAGTTCCTGATGTAACCACACGACCTCACTTTCTGAAACCATGTCCCGCAGCACATAGCAGGAGGGTAGGTACAGCTGGGCCCTACTTCTTGCCACCTCCAAGAATATTCCGTTTTGGAGCTCTGGGAAGGCTTGTAAAAATACAAAGCGATATCTTACCAGAAAATACATTAAAAATAGGAAAGAGAAAATAAATTGTGCTCACCTGCTCACCAGCCTGGGATTCCCCTATGATGAACCGATCTCCTGGGCCATCAGCAGCTGTTAAGGTAGACAGTACAAATGGTAAAGGATGAACCAAACCAAACGATGGCATCAGAAATTATGAACAGGAGAAACAAAGAATGACCTGATTCAGTTCTTCAGTGTCAAGGAGAAAAACATTATAGAAGTTCTGCAAACATTTTACATTTTAGGTCCTTTTACGTTGTGTTTATTATTTTGAAAATTACAGGTTCTATAGTGCTTTTAACTGAAAGTGTTTTGACAATATGAGAGCAAGTAGAATAGGAGGAATTACGTTAATAACAAAGATTTAAGAGGGTTCATGAGATTATTTTTATAAAAATGTCCACCATAAGCAAATCTTTTTCTACATGAAACTAACACAGGAGAATCACACATTTAGTAAGTGTATTACATACCTTTTTTCTAGACTACGATGGAATACTGACATTTCTAGATTCTGTCTCTGCCTTTGGAGGCAAATGTGGACAAGTGCAGTGGGTACAGACTGTGTAGATGACCATCCTGGTTCGACATTTTCTGAAGAGTGCTAGGGCTAAGATAATGCAACGTGACCTGCCATGTTAAAAGTCTGGGTTCTGTTCCTTTCTGTAATTCTAGGAGGTAGTATTGAGCTAGTTACCTTATACATTTCACTGAAGCCATTCTGAAAATTAAAAGTCAGAGATTGTTGATTTAACAAACTGAAGGTCTCCAGGACTTGTCATTTAGCCAAATCTGTATTTTTACAGGGACATCAAAGACACCTTTACTAACAAAGTTTAAGCTTCTGCCTGCCTCAAAGGTCTTTAGGCACGTTGCACTAGTGGTTCTACAGGCTCTGCCATGGTGTAAAGCACGGATGGAGTGCACACAACTCTGCCTGTCCAAGCACCCCAGGCATGCTGTCCAGAATGTTCAGACAAACTGGGGTCATACGATCCCATTTAAATATGCCTTTTTATTCTCTTGAATCTGTAACTGTCAAAAGGCTGATTTCCCAGAAAGGAAGTCTAATCAGTGACGATCTCTATCTTAACACAGCTAGTTTATTTCAAAAGTTCTGAATATTCAGCTGGATAACCTTATCGCACTGAGAAGATTTGCTTTCAGGAAGGATGCCCATTCAGTCTGTATAATGATTTATCACATTTTTACTCATATATCAGCTGCAACTCCACAGATGATGATCTACGCTACTTAGTCATGTTTGAAGAGTAATGATTAACTTAACTTTAAAAGCCTACCAAACAGCATCACTCATGAATTTAAGAACAAACTCTAAAATAAGAAAGTGGAAAAGGACTCTTCAACTGCTTGTCTTTGAATAATGCATATAATACTACTGAATATAGTTGCCAGTCCTTCACTGAAAAATAATGCACTGGGAAGATCCCGCAAAAGAGGAGAAAAAATTTCCTAATGGCTAAATTATTTTAAACCTGATTAAATGCTACTGAATTAGATTTTATTCCCCCATTAATAATGATATGGAGACAAAGGTTACAGGTGATGTACAACTGATATAGCTTGAAAAAGGTAGACAAGGTTTTGGGCAGACATGTTTGAGTGAAAGCTAACCCTTTCTTTTTTTGTAAAAAGTATTTGTTAATGTAGTCAATATAATCTCTGCCTACAAGCTTTGTTTCTCATATCCTGACATAACAGATCTACAAGAATAATTAGAATAGAATAGAATAGAATAGAATAGAATAGAATAGAATAGAATAGAATAGAATAGGCTATTTGAGTTGGAAGGGACTTACAATGATCAACTAGTCCAACTGCTTGACCACTTCAGGGCTGACTCAAAGCAAATTAGCAAATGCCTCTTAAACACGAAGATGCTTAGGGCATCAACCACCTCTCTAGGAAGCTTTTTCCAGTTTTTGATGACCCTCTCAGTAAAGAAACGCTTCCTAATGTCCAAACTAAACCTCCCCTGGTGCAACTTTGAACCACTGGATATCAGGGAGAAGAGCTCAGCACCTCCCTTTCCACTCCTCCTCTGAAAGCTGTGGAGAGCAATGAGGTCACCCCTCAGCCTTCTTTTCTCCAAACTAGACAAGCCCAAAGTTCTTACTTGCTCCTTATAGACATTCCTTCCAGCCCTTTCACCAGCTTTGTTGCTCTCCTCATCACACATTCAAGTACTTTACTGTTACTCTATTAGAATCCACCACCAAAATTAGGGTCTTGTGTGTTGTTTCTGACAGAAATTTTTGAAGACAGCATTCATGATCATTCTGTTCATTCTGTGTGTTTACCAATACTGTACTTGTGCTTTCCCTTATCCTGAAGCACCCAGGTTGCAAGACAGCATGAGCTTAATCCCAAGGCCCTTGTCAGTCAGCATTCTACTCAGAGCTCCACCTCTCAGTTTTTCCCAGCTTACATTACCTGTATTTCTCTGGCTACATCTACACTCCCTTGCTGCTGTTACTGGCCATTTTGGTCTGCCTGCCTCTCACACACATAGATGACAAGACAGATGCAGTGAAGCTCCTCTTGTAGACCTGAAAGTTTATTTTTATATCAAATCCATGAGAAAACTATTGGGCTACATCCATTGTCTGGGTTTGAAGACAGTCTATTTCATGCACAGTTGCTTTCCATTGTTTCAGCTGCCAGTAACAAAAAAAGACATTTTAATGTCCCTAGGGGAAAATGGGCTATTCTGTCCAAATTTCAACATGGTGTTATGATAATTCAATCCTTAGCGCAGTGAAATCACTACTAGCATAATGTTCAATCATAGGTATTTTCATTTTCCTGCATAAATATCTGAGGTGAATATCATTAGTCTTACTAAAGGGAAAAACTGATGCACAGAGAAGCAACTTGTTTAAAATCATGCAGCACCGAGTGGCAGAGCGGGGGATGAATTCAGGTCTCCTGTGAAACCACTCACTGCTTGCTCCATAAAGTTGCACTACTGATTTATACGCAGTAACTGCATTATTTTCAAAATAAAAATGAGTTCTTCTTTTGAGGTGCGTCCACAAGAGTACATTCTGATACATATTTTTGAAAATTTGTTAATGCAATCATAAAATCATTCACAAATAGGATGCTGAATATGTGATAGTTCAACAAAGTAACCGATATGTAAGAAATTCCTGATTAGATCAACAACAGAAGAATAGAATTTCTGTGATTCAGAAAGATGTTCCGTTACTCTTTTGAATTCTTTATGCTTCCAAGAAAATCACTAGCAGCACAGGTACATGTGTATAAGCACATACTGGTATACACTCACTCAAGTACATACGTATCCAGTTAAAAGATCTGAATTAAACTTTATGATCTTGTTTCAAGACAGTTGCATTCTATGTAACTGTAACTTCAGCAATGATCTGAATCAAATCTCAACCAAAACAACCACTATTGGATCCAAAATAGGTGAACTAACAGGTTATAAAGTGGTTTTACAGACACTATACTGCATGTCTACGAAGTGAGTGCTTACCTCTAACAGCGTAGCCGTCTTTTACTGATGCTGGAAATGGTGGTAGATTATCTTTTGCATATACATCTTGAGCAAGGACTCGGCCCATTCCATCTAGAAAAATGAGAAAAGATGATGCTCCATGTCATTACAGCTACCAAAAAGGAAAAAAAAGTGAACAGCAGTGTGTTCTGATGGGTGAAGTGCATGTGTGTGTGACAAGAATAGATCTCTCAGATTTTTGATTTCTGCCTCTACATAAATGAAAAAAGATTGGAGTCTGAAAGTATTGATGTAAGATTTGTTTTTCTCCTTAAATCTCTTAAAAATACATGCTTTCCTGTATCTTTTTTTTTTTTTAATAAAATCTTCTGTTTTAAAAAACTTTAAAAATAACATTTCAAAAGTGTGCAAAAGGTGAGAGGTGATGAATTGAGCCCAGAGGGCTCAACAGAAACAGTAATGGTGGACAAGTTTCCCTAAATTGACAGAGAAGTTTTGCAATATAATAGCTTTGCCCAATGGCTGAGAGCATTTCTGCTTAATGGAGGGTGAGCGCACATAAGTGTCAGGATTATTTATGTAAATTTACACTGCTATAGTTCTAAATATTTTAATAGCTGTTTCAAACATACTCTTTCCCTTCACTTAGCAACTATGACTGATGAGCTGTAATTTGGCTCAGCCTCCCTGTAGAGCCTGGTATGAATTACTTCACCCTCTGTCAAGTGAGCACTACTGGTTTGCTTTCACGGTGCCAGCAAAAGCATTTTTTTAGTATGATGTAGATCAGAGTGGAAAATATGTATCTTATCCCTTCATACAGTGGGAGAGTGAGAAAGATGGTTTATTACACATGTGATTAGATGGACTGTGAAAGGGCACATGGGTCAGAACTACTGAGATCAGATTGATTGCAGTATGTCAGGGGAGCTCATCTCATAACAGAGGCCACCTCTCTCACCTGTGCGTTGTGGCACAGGAAGGCAATATCCAGCTAGAAGTATGAAGGAATGAGAGAATTATTATTTCTGCCAGGAGAATGTGCGTGGATATGCACTTTATGATCTTTCAGATGTGCCAAAAAAAGAGAGATGCACAGAAACTGTGTTTCTTGTTTTACAGGTAGGGAAACTGATGTGGTTCTGGACTTGCTGGGAAGGCAGAAGACCTAATGTCACACACTAAATGGATGGGCTTTATTAAAAAGTGCACCTGATTGATTTGAAAATGTTCAGCTCCAGTGAAGCAGTATTATAATTGAGATTATATTTTACTTATTAACACAAAGTGATTTAGTTAGTAATTAATTATAACTATAATATTATTGTGCTCACATCTATATGTATCAAATTTCAGCCTGAGATTAATATTTATGTTGCATTTCTGAAAAAGGTATTGCCTTGAAAATACTGATAAAACCTGTTAAAGCAAATCAAAAAGGACCTTTGTGATAGTTATTTACATCTGTGCATCACTGCCTATCACTGTGATACACAATACAGCAGTTATTAGAAAGCTCACAAAAGCTTGTACATTTGCACTGAAAAAAAGACCGCAGACACAGACATTTAAATTATAGCACAGAAAAAGCAGCTATCAAAGGCCTAGTAAAAATACCCTCTGTTCAAAAACACAAAATCTCACACAAAAGTGATGCTTCTAATTTTAGCAGACGTGTTGTGTCTTCCTTTTACTTCTTGTCTGCATGCAAAATCACACCAATTAGAGCAAAATTGAACAGTATGTTCCTGGCATTCTGCCATGCAATATTTGAAGGGAATATACGGCCAGCCAGTAGCAGGAATGAAATTCATTAAGGGGAGAAAAATGTAAGAATTATTTGCTGAAGCCTTAGGCATTTAAAACGAAGCAAGTCAGTAACCAAAGGACAACCTGAAGTACCTCTGTGCTCTCCCTTATTTGAGCACTTCCTTTAGAAATGCACTGTTTGATTAACTGTAATTCAAAAAAGATATTCTGAAATATTTTAATGTCATCAAAGTGCCCCTTGTGATGCCCATAGCTTTCTCATTCTAACACAAAGTGGAGAATTACATTAATTTTTCAAATTTGGCTATTTTTTAAGACTTAGCTGGTAGAACTGGTATGGTTCTCCGAAGAATTCTGATTTCTCATGTTATTGGTACTGGGATGTAAGACATTTTTTACTAGAGGTGATAGATTTGCTCCCATTTTGAAAATACTGTACTGGTGGCACTTCACTGTGCTATGAAAAGGCAATGCTATCAAAATAATCAGCTAGTTCAAAATGAATAAAAAGAGGAAAAAAATGTCTAAGCTCTACAGAAGTTACAGGGCTCTTGAACTAGATCAGAAAAACTGCTCTGCTCTGAGGCTTAAGCTCATGAAACATGGATTCCCTACTCTTTGTACTTTTAGTATCAATTTAACTTCTCCCTCTACTTAGGTTCAGAGAATAATCATTATTGTGCTGTCTAAAACCTTAACCTTATATACCTCACTGAGCAATGTTCAGGTAACTGCGTTCCACTGGAACAGAAGGCTACCTGGGGGCTTCATACCAGATATTGATGATGGTAGGTGGGAACAATGCTTCAGATGCCTTTGGTACACTTCTGTAAAATGTTGTAGGACTGACTTTCCTTCTTTGTTATTTAATATAGAAGAGGCTAAGTGATCTATACATTCTAAAAAAGAATAATGATGCTATATTACCTTAGCAGTGCCTTATATATAGCAAAATAAACATATGCTGTGCTTATTTTTCAGGGAAGTACATGCCAGAGTTTTATACTTTATTTCAAGAGATCCGTGTTGTACACATAGCATCTATTTGGACTAAACGTACCTAACACTGTGGCACAAAGGGCTGTCTTAGCAAAGACATTTAACTGACAGCACTAATTAAAAGAGGAAGCAAATTCTGGAATGACCAGTAGGCCAAGCAGGATCTGGGAAAACAGACTGAGATGAACTCTTAAAGATGCAGACATTGAAAAAAGTGACCTGGACTCAATAAACCCTTTGATTTGATCATTAATCTCAAATGGGAGAGGGGGTTTAGTGAGAATCTCCCACAGTAAGAGAACAGAGTGAATGATGTGATCATTCAAGTACAACTTGGAGTTAAATAAACCACTGAGGCAAATTGTGGTTTCTGTGTTTTAGCTTTGTTGCATATAACACAGATCATAAGAAAATTCATTCATATATTCAATTAGAGTTCCATTACAAATTCCTTCAGGGAGCAGCACTGAGTTCAACTGACATTCTCCTCACTTGGAAAGGAGATGTCTGCTCCTATTACTGGCATTTCCTAAAGCAGTTTGACCTGGAGAAGGTACTGTCTCAGACACCTTATAACACTAATAAAAGAGCAAGTGCTTAAGAAGGTTGTAAAATCAGGAAATAATCACTCTAAGCCTCAAAAAGAATCCAAATTAAAATACCTCTGTAATTGATAATTTCTGTTCCAAGCACTGGGGTCATCTCCAGAACTGTGATGAAGGCCTTGTCCATAGATGTCAATGGGAATGGAGACATGCGGTGTCTTCTTGCTACCTTGGTAATGTCAACAGCACTGTGACCTGCAATGAGAAAGCACTACGTTTATGTATGCTACAACGTGTACATGGCACTTTGGGCTAAGTTAAATTAGCCAGTGATCACTTTGGAGTATTTCTGTCAGACACTGGGAAGCCAGTGTATTCAACTAGAATCAAACTATAGATTTAAAACAAAATGCAATTTACAGCTGAAAAAGTTCACAGAAGGGCATACCCTCACTCATCATGAAAAGCACACCAGAAGCCTTGATGAGCATAAAAGGATCTGTTAGTCAGAAACAGAAATCCTTCAAGATGACACAGTATTTTACAGTGAGGATGATAATCTGAGGCTTACTCGGTTCTGTGAACTACGAACTCAGGACCATTCACTCTTCATTCTGTCCTCCACAAACACATCTCAATATGCTACATACAGTGAACAGATAAAACATAAATACGGACACTGACACAAGTGAGTTTGCAAACCAAGAGTGAGATGAGAGTCACAAGGTCTGAAAGGAGGATAGAGGTAAGCACAATGAAATCATGGACAGTCAGGTCAGCAGACAGTCTTTCCAGCTTGTGGGCATTATAACCATTGTCAAGATTTTAAAGTCATCACAGGAAAATGATATTAAAATGCATAATTTGATTAAATTAATGGAAGCTTACTTTTCCCAAGTATGAGGTACAGACTGGGAGAAAATACAACAAAAGTTGCTTGAAAATGAAGCCAGCAGCATGTCTGCTTTTGTGATACATACTGAGAGAGCAAAGGGTCAACAAGCTTTGAAGGATTTTGAAAGTGAAGATAAGCAACTGAAGAAAGTGAACTATTGCAGGAATACATAAACAACAGTAACAGATACAACCCAAAAGATTAAATCCGACATTTGTAGAAATAACTTGAATGGATTTGCCTAGAAGGAGGTATTTATGAGAGCCAAAGTGGATAATGTATTATATGTAATATGTAATGATATTCCTGAAGCAACATAAACTATAGTAAGATAGTATTAACAAATAATAGGAAGTAATTTTTAATGATAAATTTTTTCTCTGCAATATGCAGAATGCACATGCCTTCACATTCTGGAAAAAAATAGATTATTACTTTAATTGTAGTCTTCTGATAGAGCACCACTACAAAAATATGAGAAACAATAATGCAATCTCTGTGGAAAACCAGAGGAGAAAGTTGCTTAATCAACCTGTGTATGCAAAACTTCTTTCTGCACTGACACTTGTCTCTATGTGGGAGATCATTCATTAATTTATTTTTTGCTGTTAACACAGTAACCATCTTTAAGAGGAAGAAGTAGAGACAAATAGAACCGCCCACCTAATTACAGTCCCAAGAAAGATTCTGGAAGTAGTTACTTTAACAGTCTTTTTGCACATATTCAGAAGATAACATGATGATAAAAGCAGGCATTGTGAATTTGCCAAGCACAAATAATTTCTAACTGACTTAATTCCTTTGCTTAACATAGCAGTTGGCATCCTGAGGAAGAGAGAAACAGCTGATGAGACATATTTTATCTATATTAAGACTTTTCACACTCTTAAACATGACTTTCTCATAAGGAAACTATGGAGAAATGTTCCAAATTAAATTATTGTAAGATAAAAGTGGAAAAACTGCATTCCTGGATTTAACAACAGGAATGTCCCTAGCAAGCTTAATTTTCCATTATTATGCCTGCATTTTGTTAGCAACTCCATAAAAATAAGAAAAGGAAAGGAAAACATTTGTGAGACACAGTCAAACTTCCCATACTTTCTCTGCATAAAGAAACCCTGCTCATTAGCACCATAATTCCTCCAGGACCGCAGATTTCACAAAATGTATGCTAAAGACTTTTTCCTGATCGTATAAATTAAGAAAGTGTTTTCTTAAAAGGAAAGGTTGGAAAAAAATGAAGGAAGATGGTAGTGAAAAGCATGTCACAACAGTGAAACGTGGGGGAAGTGTGTGGCAGCAAACAACCTTTATGCTACAGCCGATACTACAGCTGTTAGGTGCTAGGCTTGTTAGATGTTTGATGTTAGATGTTAGGGTTGTTTTACCACTACCTAAACTCACTGCTAGCTACTTCAGAAAGTACTATTTCACCTCTTCAACCCTTAAAATGCTAATGAATTCAAAGGCTCTGAATGGTGCCCAGCGTACTACCTTCTGATCTGGAAGTCTCTCTCTACTACATGTCATTTGCATAAATGAAGTGTTCTGTTAAAATCTACTGAGAAATGTGACATCAACAGTTTTTTTTTGAAATTAGATAAAATCCCCTAATCTCTGACAACTTTGTTCCAACGCCAAAAGTAGCACTCATTATTCAGCAAGAGAAGCCAAGGAAATACACACTAAAAAAGTAGAGCTCCTTCAGGTTTAACACTAGCACAAATAAACTTAATGAATAGAGGAAGAAAGATGCATGTATAACTGCTAACCCTTCTCTCCCTGTATTTCTTCCTACAAACAAGTGCTGACGCTTCTTTTAGAGGTATCATACATTTAAATGGACCTGGAGACAAACTAATAATGATTTTTTTTTAACTCTAAAATTACTAAGTGGTACTTTTACATTACAAGTAAATAACATTAAACAGTTCCTCAGACCTTCCCAAGTTGTCTTTTACTAATATAAAATGTCAGATGGCTCTAAAAATAACTACTTACATTAAGCAAAATTCTGTATGATAAAATAATCCTCTGGCTTTGAAGCAGGTAAGTAAATTGGTTGCATAAGGCAGAAAATTCCTGACAGCCTTCTCTCTTATCACCAAAACAACTTTCTATTCCTGTTGTTATATATATATACATACAGTGGTTCAAATTTTAGAATAGGAAAGATTGACATAAAACAAAGGAAAGGGATTATGCAAATTAAAGAACAGGTCATTTGTAGCAAATCTGAATTCTTAACCTTTGCATTTTTTGTCTTTATGTACTCCAACATTTAGTTTCATGTTCAGGTATGAAAATAAAACTCACATATATTCAACTTGAGAATTTTCACTTCTGTTGCCTTTGAGTATTGATTCTTTTTGTCCATAAAACTTGCACATAAGTGATTATTTCCAACAATACATCACCATAAACAACATGACCTCCACGTCATTAGAAGAACAACTTGGAAGACAAAATTAAAAGACAACTATACATTAATGCATGAACACTATGAGCTATTTACACTTTTATTTTCTCTTTGGACTGAATTTCATTGCCTTCAGTTATTAAATTTCTTCTGCAAACTCACTTATGCCCCAACCAAACTCTTCTCATCTGACTACTGTTTGCTGTCTTCTCAGCAGTCTTAGTTTCTTAATAGAGCTATGAAGTTTCAGTACTTACTTGCTCTGAGGATGTTCTCCTTGCTGCTGCACCTAGACTGGACCTGCAGAGAGAGCACAGAGTCTATGAGCTACAGAAGTTAACAAGAATGCAAAATAGAGAGATATAATGGGCAAGCTCCTGGGATCTAAGACAGAGGCTATACATGTTTTCAGCAACATTCTCACATACTCTACATGAGATAAGTACATTTAAGCAGAAGGGTAGCAGCTGATGGTCAGAATCTGACACAAGCAATTTGATTCCACACCTCCCCAGTAAGAAACAAGATGGCCTAAGGACAGTAATAGAGTAAAATCAAAGAACACAGTGGTTAAAATTACATGTTAAGCTTCATTTTTTAAACAGAAAATCCACATTTTGTTACACAGTTGTAATTATAGGTACTCTGAATCTAGATCCTGTTTTAAGATTAGAAAAAATACTAACATAACTGTATTACAATGACTTTCTTTAAAATTCTGCTATTGATATTTTCAGGTATTATAGAAAGAGTTTGAAATATGAAATTTAGATTGTGTTGATTCTGAAGATATTTAACAAGACTTCTTTGCAATTGTATAAGCAATTCACAATTATCGAAACAGATCCTGGCTGGAGCCAGATACATTTGCTCAGTTGTTTCTGTTTGGTTAAAAGAAATGCTACAGTACATATGAATTTTACAGTGTAATTCTACTTTTAAAAGTGTGTGAGAACGGCAAACAGTTTCTTAACAAATCCTCTTCCTAGATGCTTAGCTGCCACTGTATTATTCAAGATACATTAGTCTGACCCCAGGGAAATTGCAGAGTTCACATTGGTCTAATATTCTAGTAACACTGAGTATTTATTATTCCATTTGTTTGCCATGTAGACTTAAAAAAGAATTGTTTTTCTGAAGAGCATCAGTCCTGTAAACACAGTAAAATTTAACTTTATCTATCCTGAAGCATCAGCTCTTGTTAATTCTTCTCAGGTTTGAAAAGGCAGCACATAATCTGGTAAGACTGAAGCTGTAAATTTTTAGGTGAATTAAATTGAAAAGCAGTCAGTCTATCTTCAGCTCTGACTGGACTGGTAACACTTGAATAGCAATCTTTTTGTGTGAATAAAACCCCAGCTAAAGTAAACTTTGTAGGAAGACAAACCTCTGAGAGAGTATGAATGGAATTCTTCTCTTTTTAACTTTAGTGACAGATGTATTGTTAAATTCTAGCGAGGGGACTAATAAGGTAAAACCGTGTACACATGGTGAGAGACGTGGAATAGTACAGGTGACACGGAGGGTGTAAGTTCCCTGCAGAACATATGTCTCTGCTGAAAAAGTTGAATGAATCCAGATTATCTTTCAGATTACAGTTTCAATTTGCAGTTACAGACAAATTGCTTAGAAAGTGAACATGTATGATCTAAAAATTGATGAACACTCAACCCACAGAAAGCTGTCTTCAGAAAGAACCACCATTTAAGGCTGGAAACAACTGTGTCCCAACTTCTAAACCTCTTTCTTCTGTTCCACAGCAGCTTGCCCCAAATGTGTATTCACATAAAAAAATCGGATTCTACAGCGCAACACAGTCTACTTATAGTAATGGAATAACTTATGGAAAGTAATGTTGCAACTTAGAGTGGCTTATGGTGTCCTTCCCTGAAAAAAACTCTTGTTTAAAAAAGCAAACAGAAAAACCCCAAACCCTCCCTCCTTCCCACCAAAAGTACTATACAAGAAATCTGCAAACAAAATATCAATGATGCCCAAATTTGGCCCAGAGTTGTTTTACCAGATTTCAAAGGCATGACAGGAACTCTCTTTGGAATAAGTAAGTATTTACCTATAATTTACCAAAGGACAATTCTGGACCAAAAAGATGGTATAATGGTAGGAAAGAAAGCACAAAAGAGGGAGAGGCACAGATTGAGAGAGAGAGAGAAGCAGGATGGATGTGGCAAGGCAGAAGATGGTGTGAAAAAGGAGACATGGGCCTATGTGTGTAAGACTAGTGTTTAAATGGAAGAGGCTCTCTTATTTCTCACTGAAAACCATATGAAAAGAGAGAACGAGGAATGGGCCTGCTGCAAAATAACCAAGCGATTCAGCAAACTGTGGAATGAAACTCAGTGCGATAACAGTCCTAAAGAAAAAGGCAAAAAACCAAAAATACAAAACACAAACATTTGAAACAATCTACTAAAACAAACTAAGTAAAATATGTGATCCAAAGGACACAGATAAAAGTTACTAGAGAAGGAGGAAAAATGTTAGCAGACAAAGACAGTGCTAAAGAAGTAAAATGGAAGTCAAGAGAGAGTCTTCAACAAAGTGGAGGAACAGAAGGAGCCCAAACCCATAGCGCAAAGCAATGTTTGCGAATGGAAAACAGCTCCTTTGAGCAGTAATAGTTACTCTCGAGTTGTAGCCTCTATTCCTCCTCAGTTCATCTTTAAGCCCTTCCAACCTATAGTGGAGCTAGTGTATGGACAAAAACAAGAGATTTATAATGAACAGAGCAGCTGAGATTTGCAGATCAAATCTTCTAATATAAAAAACGTGCTGACAAAGTTTTGCTCTTACAGCGTCCAAATGACAATGGTAACAAAAGACAGCTGGCTTCACACACAGCCTCTGACAGGTCAAATTTTTAATTCTGTGCACACAGAGGACTTTAAATTTACTTCTTGATTTCTTATACCCAGCCTATAATTTCCATATTATCACTCACCTGATGGGCAACATATGCAGTATGAGAAATAATTTGCTTCTCACAAATTTTAAAAGCAGCTGTGGAAGAGGAATCCATGATAATAAAATAAAAGGCTTGATCAGCTAGGCTTGATCGTTTCCCAAACTATGCTCACAGCTGCAGAATACAAACCATGTTTTAACATAGCTGACATCAAAATTAATTATTACATAATACTTCTTTTTGTTTAATACGAATTGCACATTGATATCCTAAATGTTATTTTTAAACAAAATGGCAGTAAAATATGATTTTAAATAAACCCCACCAGCTTTCTAACCCATACAGTTTTAGCAGCAATGGCGCTTCGTATCAATGGGTCATGTGCTTTAAGTGCCTTTCATCATATTAATTGCTTGTACATTTTACTAGTTTGTTATTTGTGACATTTACATAAACATCGCTATTCTTTTCACAGCTACTGATAAGTAAACAATCCATATAACAATGCATATAGTACCATGACCGACTGAGTGGGGTGAGTGATTAGTTCTTTAGTGATTAGTTCTTCTCTTACTAGAATTCTTCTCCTTCACAGGTGGTTACAGAAATAACAAGTTATGTCTGTCTCTCTTTTTACAGGGAAAGCATAGATTTATTGTTTGTCCATTCTACAGCTTCCTGGCTCACAATGTACCTTGGCAGAAGATACAGTGGGTACCAGCCGGTATCGTTCCCCTGCATAGTTTAGGCAGAATGTAACCAAACCCAAAGCATTCAATTCACATTACTCTGTTTTTTAAGCAAAGTGGATTTTATGTTCTTTAAGATACAATTTCATCATGCTGGAATGCAGAGTAAGCTTACTCCCAGAAGCTGAAGCAGTAAATATAATGTGAAATAAAGTACTCAATAATAAATTAAGGGAATGGTAAAATAAAGAGTCTTGCTGCCAATTTCTAACTATCAATTGTGATTGGTCTGAAAAATGAAATAAAAGACTGCACTAAATTGGATTTATTTAAATCTATATGATATGTTTTGCTGCAAATAAAAACCAGTCCACAAAATTTTTTTTACAAGAAAAATAGAAAAAGACACAAAGAATAGTTCATGCTCCAAGTGAAAAATTCATGTGAAAAATAAAGACAAAAAGAAAACTGAAAAACCCTTTAACACTTTACCATGACTGTTAGGAATGGTTAGAGAAATTACTTACCTTTTTAAAGTCATAACAAGATTAGCACAGAGTATTAAGTCAGCTCTTCATTATGGGAGGTACAATTAAAAGCCATTGGTTATAATAAAACAAATTGCTACACAGAGATGAAGAGTTTCCAGCCCAATATGAAAAGCTAACTCTTATGGGAGTACATTTCCACTCAATTTTACAACATGAAGAACAATTCAGAACAATGACATCAAAACATGAGTTATCACCAATGGAAAGAGCCTGTTTCTCAGGAACGCAGAGCCTGTAGGAGGCTAACCCATAATCTTTGTCATTTATGGGAAAGCACATTGCTCCACTTTTAGGAAAGCATGCAGAATGTGGAACCACCAGCAGAAACCCAAACATACATACAGACACAGAGGACTGAGGTACAGCAAAGGGAATGATTCGCCAAGCTGTAATGAAGGAAGCAGGGTATGCAAAGCACAGCAGCCATTACCAATTTAAGAACTCTCTTCCTCTACCTGTCTCATAAACACCAGGCAGGATGGTTTACAAGGTTTATTGCACCCACTACAACTCGTTGTCGTTGAGAAAGTGCATAACTCATATAATCTCTGCTTGAAACTTCAGACGTTTTACGAAGACTATTTATTCTGTGTCATGTGGGAAACTGTGCTGCTGCTGCTGCTTTTTTCTACTTGTGATTTATTAGTAATTATGTGATACGAGTTCTGAACAATATATACTCTGTGCACAAGAATGGTCTCTCAAATACTTGCCTGCTTTAACTAGATTTCAAATCATCTGATTTGTAACTGTAAGGGTTTGCAAGGTGTTTCTTGCCTAAANCCCCCCCCCCCCCCCCCCCCGGAGTCCAACATACATTAACCAGTACCTGTAAAGAAACACATAAAATAAAACTAAACCATGAATAACAATGTCTCAAACTGGTGTAACAATTCTGTAAAAACTGATTTTGGCCTGTTATTCTAAGCAATATGGTTAAACTAGGAGCAAATTGAAAAAGATAACGAAATACAGGAGTTGGCTTCATTTAAAAAAATGTAAATCTAATCTGAAGAACAGACACTATTGATTTGATTGAATTAATATGGAATGTAAAAGTGAGATTGTTAAAGAAATTACAAGGAAAAGTATATCGGGAATTGTATACTTCAGAAAACGTTTAAACTATTTGGAGACTAATTAATCCTATTACAAGATGCAAGCTTCCTATTTCAGGAATGCATTCCCATTCAAACAGCACTAAGCTAAATATGCAAATATTTTACACTAAGCTAAATATGCAAAGTTTGTCCATCTGAATTAATTTGTCCCTCTGAAAGGGAAAGTGAGTTCAAGGAATTCGACAACAGCAAACATTACACATAAACACATTTTTAAAAATGAGCAGCACTGTTGGTGGGATTCATCTCATCAAAATTTAAATATGAATAATGTAGTATTCTAAACACAGAATTGCTGGTTTGGAGTCAGTGGGACAAAATAAGCATAAAATCATTTGAAGTCAAAATAATTTTAAGAGCAGATTTTTACCACCTAGTTCCTTTTACAGGAACAGTAAATATATAAAATATATTATCCAACATTTGGAACAAAATGAAAAGTCAAAGGGCAGTTTTCTGGGATGCAAATACAATGCCGATAAGTCATTGTCTCTCAAGGGGAATTGACCTTGTCCTGGAGATCCCAGAGAAACAAAATCAATAGGCTTACTACTAGAAGAGGGTTCAAACAAAAACTTACACATCACCTAGACTTAGAAACTGAACACCTCACTGAATGAGAAAGCAGGAAGACCTATGACATGTACAGCAAAAAAGGAGATAAAATACTAAACTATTGGTCAGGAAGCTAATAGGAAAGCAGACTTGCTACTACAAACTGGCAGCATAGGCTTGATAGTTGAGAATAAAAAGAGACAAAGAGAAAAGAAGTGGGGTTTATTTTGTCATGGGAATTTTAATGAAATGTTTACCATTAACATGAGAAAAAAAAAATCAAGCTGGATTTTTTGTTCTTAAGAGTGTGAGACACCATACAGATACGCTATATGAATAATGCTTGGAACAACACCAGGTTTTTGTGATATTTTATGGGCAGTTCAGGGCTTATTCAACATCATACTAGTTTTGTTCAGAGAAGGAGTATTGATTATAATACCCAAATGTGAAGAAGACACACATCTTGTGTAAGCTAAAGCACTTATTAAATCAAGACATAAAAAATATTGCCAAATAATTTGTGCACAACCTCCAACAGATATTTCTAACCTGTGCTAACAGGATCCAATTGGGATTTGTAAGACAAAGGAAATCTCTAGGAACACTGTACTTGGGAAAATCAGAAGTTCTACTACTTGTATTATTAGCTGTGAACAAGATCTTTTGTTTGAACAAAAATCTTAAACAATCCCCAAATATCCTGTAAATATGCTCCAGCTTTAGGAGTAGAGAGTGTAAACAAAGGCAGAGAGAATAAATTCTCTTTACTAAGAGATACAAGAGAAAGAGATTCCTGTTGTCCTTGTAGTTTGCCACTGAAATGGATTTGCCTATTTTTATACAATCTCATACCCCAGTAATTCGACTGATGAATCACTTAACCTTACAAAGTATATGCCAGATGCCTGAGTTATATCCTATCTGACCAGGATAAAGACATTTTAATCTTGTAGTCCATTCCAGCTCCACCAGCTTTGTAAGCTGCTGTCAATCAGATGGACTAAAAATATATAAGTGATGTATAGAAATTTTTGTCCCCAAGTACACCTCTAACTCTTGATGTATACTAATAAGGCTGACTTTTTAAGAGGCTTCGTTTCTATTCCATGTAATTTGCTTTAAAATGAAATTTCAGCTATTTTCATATTTTTATTTCCTGACCCCACCACAGCCAATTTCAATGCAACATTAAAACAACAAAATTTGCTCATTACTGCAAAAAATGGAAACAATCTCTTGAAATAAATTCTTCATTCAAATATAGTCAAGCAGAATTGGCACATTGAAGTGAAACACAACATTTAGGAAATATTAGATCAATGTTATGTGTGCAACTCTTATTTTTGCTTTGACATGGAGGTATCTTGATTTCATCAGAACTATTTTTGGCAGGGCTTCTGCATAAGACAAGATAAGGCTATTTCATTTTAAATTCCCTGGTCAAAAACTGGCTTCATGCTTTACTTACTAAACAGTATTCAAAATCTCCTGAATGGGGAATTATTTAGTTCTTTATAGATTTTTCTGTTGTGCTCAGTTCTGCAACGTAAAACATCCTAATACGCATGAACGAATTTATTTTTACAAAATCTTTGTGAAGCAGAGGGATGAGTTGATTATAGTCACTTATGTATACAATGTTCAGGGAAAACCTCAGACTTCTACACTTCCAAGTAAAAAAATGAATAAAGCTCTTTCGAGTTAAGATCTGAACTATGGAACAACTAAAAGGAAAATAAAGCTTCAGTGCATAAATCCATCTGAGCAGTAAATATCAATATGGTCAAATTACTGTATGAAGAACAAGGTTTGTGCCTTTGAGTTGAGGCATTTGAGTAGTACGTTACTGATACTGACACTGCTGTGTATATTTAATTTGGTTTCCATGCGTTAAAACAGACACTTCACTAGAGGTATATGTAAATTAGATCACTTGTATAGTATTTTACATCCTTGATTACTCCAAGAGCTATAAGAACAATGTAACAAAAGCTTTGATCTACTTCCATTTGTTACTATTTCAGACTAGACTAATTTTCCACAGATACTATTACTGAAGCTGACTCTGAAGGGTTAGATTGCTTTGGGAGCTGAAGCTAGAGAGCAATTGCATCATGTGTTAATACTAGTGTAAGAGAATAAAAGTTATGTCTGGTTTCTCAAACAAACTGATTTAAATAGGAAAATCCAAACAAATAAACACTAAACCTTGTATGCTTGTGAGCAGCTTGCTGCTGGATTTGAAAAGAAAACAATGGTTGTCTAGAAAAGAAATCGCATGGTTACATCTGATCAAGAGTGTTTTGATGCCAGGCAGTCCAAGGTATGGTACAGAACAAGAAAATGGTAAAAAACCCTTTGCTTAACTGATGTCATTATAGAGAAATAACGACAAGACTGATTTTGGAAAATGTAAATTTAGATTAAACATAGTCTAAAGTATAACCAATGAAAAGGAAAATGACATTCATAGCTCTGTGACTTGATCTAATTTGTTTCGTAAAGGATTGTACATCTCTACAACAAGGCAGGGTGAAATGTCTTCCTAATTTGTGGAAGAATAAAGTGAAAAATTCAGAGACTGGCATTTAAAAGTGAAACAAAGACTTGTCTTGAAACAAAAAGTAAAGAACTTTAATGTTCCCAATGGGGAAGGATGGAAATTATTCTGAATTACTTGATTTTTAGAACACAGAAAGGTATATAACATTATCTGGAAAATACCTGCAATTTTACCATTCAATTTCTTAGTGCCTATGCTCCTAATAGACACTCTGAATTTTATTTATTCTCTCTCTAATAAATGCAGAGCTGGGAAGTATTTTACCATAATAAAAATCAAGAAATAATGTATTACAGTTTTGATAATTTGAACAGATAAAAATTAACCCAAAATCTCTACTATGAAATGAGGTGCTATTGAAAATGCCAGTTTTTACCATTCTCCTGAATGACAAGTAGTTCTTTGTAAATCAATTTCCTACTTGAACTGAACTTCTTAGTAGAGAAGAAAAGAGTAAGTGCAAAACATTGATATGAAGGGATAATTTGATTTGACAGAAGTCATAAGGTAAGTACCATACGCAGAGAAATTGTAGGAATAAGTAAATTTTGCTTTTATTTTGAATGTATGAACTAATGGATCTAATTTGAGATTCAGCAGTGGGTAAACAAATAAACTGTATTTAAACTACAAATATAGCAACAGTTCTTAGTAAAGTTTTAAACATGTTATTTATTTAATTTTATTGTGACTATCTAGATGCCATTCATTGATGTTATTAATGTATAACGTGATCAGATTTTTGCAATAATGCACATTCCTTCCTGGCGTAACTTGAAGTTTTGCTGTATATGTATAGGTATATGTTTTGCTGTTTTTCTTGATATGACATGTAGCTCTTTTAGCAAGAATAGTTCTCTGTTCTGCTACTGCAGAGACAATGCTACAGAAGATACTATGTGCAGCTACTAATCCCAATAACAAGAATGAATACAGAACTAGCAAAGTTATTTTCCAGAAATAAAGAAATTAGATCACTGAGTCTTCACAATTGTTTGCATTTTAATGTGCACTGAGGAAACCATGTTTCTCTAAAAGATAGAATTTTCATTCATCAATTTTTTTTAAACCTAGCGTAAGGCAGTACTTTTAGCAAAGGCAAATCCAATAGGAAAAAAATAATTATCTAAATGGCAATTGCCAAATAGAAAGCTTTGACCTCCTGTTCATGTCTGAAAGAATTTTCTACAAATTCTAATTTTACTTAAAACCTTATTGCTCTATTAACAACTGAAAAAAAACAGAAGATCGTACCAATATGGCTGGACACAATCCAGCTGATTAGTGGATGCTTATTGGCTCTGTTGTGTTAATTTGTTTCATAGAATCATAGAATGTTTAGAG
>VZRU01018392.1:346012-383721 GCA_013398155.1 Pedionomus torquatus | reverse complement strand
CTAATTTGTAGTGCATTACTGTTATACTGAAATTTTTTGTATTAGTTTTGATTAGTATTTTGCAGTTGCTGTTCAAGAATTGGAACATTTATAGTGTTTTAAAGCTGTATTCTGAGGAATGTATATTACAGCAAACTGTATACATGGCGAGAAGCTATTTAGTGAATTTATCTCAGGTAAAAAAATAAATAATTATAAGCATTTTAAAGACTGAGGAGTATTTCAGAACATTTTCAGAAAATTAGATTATGTCATCCAATGAGTAAGAAACTTGTTATTAACAGAAGGGGGCAAAAAAGAGGAAGAAAAGGAAGAAGATAAGTCACAGCCTAAGACTATAAGGGAAAGGCGGCGACCAAGAGAAAAACGACGATCTACAGGAGTTTCTTTTTGGACACAAGATGTAAGTAAACAACTGCTACTGCTGATTTATAACCTTAACTTGTAGCAATATGGAATCTGTGTAGTGTGTTCCTAAAACAGAGAACAGTTTAGAGTAATGGTGTATATAACTAATTGTTCAGGAAAAAACTGATGCTTTTCAAGCTATGTATTCTCTGTTTTGAAGCTTTCAGGAGCAAAACCAAAATTAAGTGTAAGTTACAGTGATAATGCTAAAAAGAATTCTAAAATACCCATAACTTAATAGGAATTAATCATAATCTAAGGAAAAAAATGATCATTAATTCTTTTTTTATGGCATGCATACCAAACCTGTAAGAATGAGACTCATTGTACATTACAAATAGCCGAGTACTTAAAACTGAAAGAACTGCTTTCAGATTAGAATGGTTATAGTGGATGTTTCAGACAATTTCCTTTCCTTTTCCTTTGTCATGGGATCACTATGTCATTCTGTAAGAGCAAGATTTTCTTGTGCCGAATGCAAAGTTCTGTTTCCTCCTGGTACTGAAAACATGTACTTGTTTGAGAATTTTCATTGTATATCCTATAGATTCTCTGTGCGTTTTAGGTAGAATTCTGCTGCTCTTAGGTTTTCATATTAAAAGTCTAGAATAGCTTAACATCTCAGTAAGCTTTCAACAGCTTTTAAGCTGTTGAATGAAAAGCTAATTAAGCTTTTAATTATTTTTTCTCTTTCACCAGAGTGATGAAAATGAACAGGAACACCAATCCGATTCCGAAGAAGGAACAAATAAGAAAGAAACTCAGGTAATTTTAAAAAGACAATTAGTTTACTAATTTTCTAACAGATGCATTTTGATTGTAACATTTCTGTTGCAGTTAGATTCAATTAAAAGAGTACTTTCTGATTAATAATTCTTGGCTACAGTTCGGTGCTATTTCCTTTACAGGACTTAGTAACAATTTTTAACACATTAGCAATGGCTAAAACTGATGTTTTTCTGCTTCCTTCTGATTATGTAGAATTAGCATCCAGAAAATGTAGCTGCAACTTCTGACACATAGGCCAGGGAGATGTTGCAGCAAGTTTCTGGAGGGAGCTCTCAATTTCTACCTTGCAAAGATCTTTGTTCCATCTACTTTGTTATTTCCAGGCAAATGATGTCCAGTAGCTTGTGCACACTAATTAAAACCTTTTGAAATGAAACCCAGCAGTGTCGATAATATAATTAACAAATAATATGAGAAGTTAATGTAACGAAGTGTAGAAAGTTGAAGAACACTGTGTATGTGATTTCTCCATTGAAAAAAAATGGGCTTCTGAACATCCTATTTCAGTATTATTACTTATGTTAAAACACCAGTGGAAAACAGCATAATAGGCTTGATTTGATGGAAGAAGTCCTTATAAAATGAATGATATGTGACAGTGGGATAAAGAGAGGCTAAAAGTGAAGTAGTGACTTAAACTGTACTATAAAATGGTATAGCAGAATCTATTTCTTTTGACCAAAACTCTGGAGTAACACACTACAGGATCAGGTTCGTTACTGAAGAATAAAACTCAAGTGAGGTTTCTCTCTTTATTATAAAAGCTTCCATTACACATTTCTTAAGTACTTTAATTAAGAGATTCATTCTGTGCCGTTTTGGTTTGCTGTACTTTTTTATTTCCATGTTGCATTAACATAAATGCTTAGTCCTGTTTCTTTTCCTTCTATGAGTACATATTATTCTTCAATCTGTAATTACTTCATATTCTGTTCTATAAAAATTCATTTTGATAGAATGTGCATGTGATGCTCCTGATAGAATTAGACTTACATAAAACTATAGTGGTAAATCAGGCCCAAAATTGTGAATATGATCTATGATTAAAAAGGGTGGACGTGTTGGGTTGGGATTGGCTGCCTAAGCATGGCTTGACTTAGGACATTTAAAGTATTCTCTTAGCCTATATACTTTCTGCAGAAGGCTTTTGTGGTGTGGTTTCATTCAAGTATGTATAATACCACATTCAAGTTCATGGAGGGCTATGAAATAAATTAAGTGTGTGAACTATGTTCACTGTCACCTAGTGACATAAATTGATTTTCCTGTATTGATACTAGCTGTTTTCTTACATCAGCTGCAGAAAATATGAAAACAGAAACTGAGTTGGACCGCAAAATAAGTATTTCATGTGGTTTTAAGTTTTCAAATTTTATCAAACCTAGTATGGAATTTCCAGTATAGCATCAAAATTGCAAAAAATGTCCTAGACTTGTAATTATAATCCTATTAATTATGATATATCTTAAAATTTGTGTATAATAATTTCATTGTTTCCATATTAAGCTTTTGTTTCCTTTGCATAGAAATGGTTTACCAGAGATTTAAGACATGATGTAGATTTCAAGTAACTTTCTCTCTTTGATAAACAACTATTTAGCATTTACAGTCATAAAAGGAGAACTAAATCTATCACTTCTGACAGTTCAGTATTTTGCCTGATTAGAAAAATAACAGTGGAATAGATTGTGAACATTCTAACAAAGCAGTTTGTTCCCAAATCTATGGCAAAAAGTGAGGAATTTTTTAAATGTCTAAAGAAAATGCACTTACCTACTTTAACTTTAAAATACATCTTTAATTATTTTTGCATGCTTCATTGTAGGTAATCTTTGTTCGCTCATCAATCCTGTTCATCTCTAGGGAGAGAAAAGGAAGAGAGACAAATAAACTAGAATTATAATGAAAGACATTCAGAAAATGTTTAGGTTTTCCAAGTCATGCTGATTATTTGATGTAGTGCTATTCAGAAGACACAAACTTTGGAAATACTGAAATTCTCTATTTCTCCCTTATGTGGTGCTGCTGTTGTTCTTTTTGCTTGGTGAAGCTACAAGCTAGAGGTAGGAGATGGTAACTATAAACTTCCGAGGGTTTTGGCGGTTACTCAGGAATTTAAACTACAGAGAGAAGGTCAAGAACAAGCCTTGCAAATGAGTGCACGCTACAAAGAAAATTAAAGAACCTTAGACAAAATAATTTCTAGCCTGAAATCTTTAGGGAACCAGAAAACTTACTATCTTACTCATCTCAGAGGTCTTTGAAAGAACTGTCTTGTAAGATTTCCATTTGTGCTTTCTTGTTCTTCAGTTCTTCAGAACAGTCTTTTGGCTTCTTAGCTGATCATTTGTTCATAAAGGAGAGCTTTTAAAGAGAAGTCAGACTTTGCTGAGCACTTTGACAGTTGAAAGTTGTTCTAATTAAATTTTTTTCAAGCTTTCTAAATTTTGTTTAGGCTTTTAAAAAGCTGAGAATTTTTTCAATTTGCAAAATGCCATGTTACTTACAGGAGATTGGTGTTCTTCGGGAAGGATGGTCTTAGAACAGAGTTACAGGATAGCAGTTCAGAAATTAGGAAATCAGGAGATCACTTTGAGAGCTGAGAGATTATAAACAAGAAAGTGTTTCTGTGAAGACTGTTTTTCAATTTGATGTATTTAAAAAAATAAATAAGAATTTGAATAAGTACTACAACAGTAGTTTGGTTCTGATTAAATGGACCAAAATTCTGTTTTGCCATAGGTCAGATATTTGACTTCTGAAAGGTCTAAGCTAGCAATATTAACATAAATAAATGTCATTAAATCTTCTAATTCTCTTGGAATAAACATGAGAAACTGGCATTATTAAGTAAGTATGTTGATTAAGTGCTGTACTCAAAATTCGTTTCTCAGTTTCAGAGCTGTGGCAGTTTTACATAAACATTACATAAACATTTACATAAACATAAATTTATAACAATAAAGAAAATTCCACTTGACATTGATGTTTTATTTCCATTACCAGAAATTATCCTAAGCTCGCTGAAATGTGATGTGCCTGTCTAGAAGCTCAGTGTACACTTTCAAATGCACAGTTTCTTTTGGGGCCCCCCTTGTGGTCTGTATAGACTGACAGTATTGAGTTAAAAGTACATGTTATTTTAGGTTGTGTCAATACGGATGCATATGTCTTAATTTTTCTTTACTGCTTGTGTAGCCAGTGTAACTGTGGCTGCTCAGTCCTGTGACACTGTATGAGGAACATCCATCTCCTGTGACTTGAATGCATGGGGATATCTGTGTTAGCATAATTTCTTCTCAAGCTTTAGGTAAAGTTTGTAGACTTCTACCTTTTCCAATTTTTTTTTTTTTTTTTTTTGGTCAAGTGCCAAAAATTGTGACTGAGCAGAACTGATGGAAAATTGAAGGGGAAAAGAAAGAAAGAAAGAGAACAGCTGAGACTGTGCTAAAAAATACCCCAAATGTGTTTTGTGAAAAGTCAGGGGAACAAGAACAGGCATGTGCTTGAAAAATGTGGTGCTCTTTGAAAAGGTGAGGTGTGGAGGCTGGAAGGTGCTTGAGGAGCAGCAGCAGGGCTTCACAGCATTCAGGAAACAGAAACCACCGATACACTTCTGATGATTATTGAGTCCTTGTCTGATGTCCAGGTTCCCAGCCTCGGCCAGGAGAACGGGAACGGGCTGTATCTATGTTTTCCTACCTCTACTAATTAGTGCTTTCTTGCCTCACCTGTTCATTTGTTGTCACACCGTGTAGCTGGAAAATTTTGTTCCTAAGATGGTCCATGTCTTACTTAATAATTTGCCTTTCCATTTGGGAAGCTGTAGCACAGCAGGGGAGTGGAGATCTGGGAGGGTTTCACAATCCCGTGGCACCATGGGGAGCCCACCACAAGCGAAGAAAAACAGCCTTTAGAAAGCGAATATGTTAAGAAATAGTGTAGGAATGGTTTACTTGTCACTGTCCTGCATTATAGGTAAAGGTTAAAAGGATCAGCTTAGCATTTTTCTGTGCACTGCATTCCATCGAGGTAAAAAGAGAATACCTAAAGTCTTCACGGACAAAGCGGCCTCTGTTTTGTTGAGGTGAGAAGGAAGCAGTGAAAAAGGGGTTTTTGTAGGTCATTGATTACATGGTGGAATTCTGTAATCTCACACTGATCTTACTTAAACATATGATAATGCAAGATAAGACTCATACTTAGGTGGAAGTTAATCTTCTTGTGGCCAATAGCTTAAAAACTATTCATGTGTAGGTGTGTGTGCCATCTGACTGACATTTTCTACAAAATCTCTTTGGTTCTCAGCATTATTCATGCTTTTAACATAAAATAATGATGTTTTATTAGGAGTGAGTAGGCTACAGGACGTACTTTTGGTATCCTGTGTGTAGTAGATGGAAGGTATCAGAGGGGAAATGGAGTATATTCGGGAGAATGTAGCTATTTTCCTCTGTGCATGTTGAAGAAATATGATTTCCATATAAAAAAGGAAAGCAAATAAACCACCCCAAAAAAACCCACCTATGGAGAAGGCTTCAGCCAATGATAGGTGAATAACATTTGAGGATGTCCAGATAATACATCAGTAGAGTTACTTGACTGAAATGGCTTTACTCAAAGTTATTGTAGTTGGAATAAATGATGACTCCGTATTGACCACTCAGAGGGGAAAACGGTTTGTGTGACTGCTGTAATGCTTAGAGGGGTACTCCCTAGCTCTTAAATCATCACTTCTAATTAAATTTTGCTTGTCAAGTGGGTGAGTGAACTTTTTGCCTGTGGATTCACCTGGAATGAATTAAAGTAATATAAAAAATGAAATTATGTCATTTAAATTACGTCTAAGAAGTACTTCCTTATGTTGGTGTTGCTGCAGCTTGTTTCCCGTCAAACTACGTTGAAATGATGATCATGTATTTTATATGATTATTTTGAACTGAAGTCATTATTATGTTGACCTTTTAAAAACAGTATTGCTAATGTTAGAGAAGAGGAGGAAGGACTAGGGAATTCAGGGAACACAGTTCTGATGCCTTTGATACCAGGCAGGCAAATCGCAGCATGCACAGACTGCTGAAATGATTCCAATGTTTAGGACAGTCCAGACTTTTGGAGTGTAATGTTAACGTCCTTGTAAATTATATTTTGGCAAGCACATTATAGGACATATTTCTTTTCTGTTCCAGACATAACAAAATAGAAGCTTGACAGTGTTCAGATAACACATACTGCTGGATAGCATATGCATTTAACACAACTGTTGAGCTATACTTGTTCACAGATCATTATACATTTAGTTTTATTAAATTATTAACTTGATCTCTTCTTTTTCTCTCTTTTTTCTCTCTCCCTGCCTCAGAGTGATAGCCTGTCAAGGTATGTGCATTTCAAACAAATGAATTTAAAATTGTTACACTTTTTACTAACATATTGTCATTTTAAGTTCTGTACGTACAAATTCAGTTTAATCCTGGTAGTCAGCTGGGTTTGAGCTTTAAAAGGCGTTAATGATATTTAACATTTATATGAATACAGTTGTAAAGCTACAACTGAATGGTTTTTTCCACGTATGGGTGGGATACTCCAATCTGGGGAATTTAGTGGACTCTGTATTTGTAGCGCACTGAAGGCAGGATAGAACACAGTAGCTACAGTACCATTCCCTACAGATTTTTCAGTGTGAAGTCAGCTTTTACAAAGAAGACAAGAGGTTCTTGTTACCCGTCGTTTAGAACACCTGACTGAAAGTTTTCTAAGGAATCTCAAAAAAAATACTACAGGCTCTGAAAATCCAATTTCTTTAAGATTTGTTAAAAAGGAAATGCAGAAATATTAATCACTTTCTTAAAAGTTTTCATTTGTTTTTAGCCCTTTAGAAATAATGATTGGATTTTATTATGTTCCATCTGTGCTGAAAATATTAATACTGGTTGTAATCTAGTGATTAATAGGATAAAAACTTTACTGAAGATTTGTTTCATAGACTGCTTCTGTTTAAATACTGGCATTCTCAACAAACAGTTTGGAAATCTCCTTGGTTTCTCTAATAAAACTTGAGAAACTCATCTAGGCTGGTATTTTAGAAATTACTTTTTCAAAACCCTTCAATTAAAGTAATAGGTATTTTTAAAAAGGTCTTCTTTGTAAATAAAGAATAATTATAGTATCTAAGCTAATATGAAATCCCTTAAGATGTAAATATTTTCTTGAATTAATTTAATTTAAAAGATTTCTCTGCATAAAAGGCAGGCACTTACTTGGCAGACTGAGCAATTTGAAAACATTTGCACAGTAGGATCTTGAAGTACTGAGGGAATGCAGAAATTACATTTGTATTGAAGTAGAAGACAGTGACTTAACTAAAATATGTAATTGCATTTGACTCTTTTCAGCTGGGTAGCAGCAAAGTCACAGTGGTTGATACGGTGAGTGGTCTCAGCTTGAATGCAAAGGGAAAGAAAAGTAAGAACTTGTCTTTTACAGGTATGATACAGGATCCCTTAGCGTGTCTTCAGGTGATCGTTACGATTCAGCGCAGGGGCGATCGGGGTCACAGAGTTACCTTGAAGATCGAAAACCATACTGCAGTAGACTAGAAAAAGAAGATAGCACTGATTTTAAGAAGGTATTTGATTCAATAGTTTTGGTGTGAAAATAGGACTTTATTACTGTTTTTCATGCATTGTCTGGAAACAGTCTCACACTTCATCACCAGTGCTGCTTAAAGGAACTCAGCTGAATGGAGGAGCAGAACAACTGGTACAGTGGGGGAAAATACACATTACAAAACTGCTTCTGGCTTTTGCATTTTCTCTTCAGGGCAAGGGAGAAGTCCAGGGGAGCTGAGATCCGTTGGGTTTTTTTATGACAAATGCTATTATATTATTTTCTTAGTTGATTGTGTCATTAAAACTGGTTTATACATATGTGAAGCCTTTTCTTTTATGTGTTTGCTAGCTTACATACATATAGTGTAAAAATCTGTTTAGATCTTGTTTTAAAATAGAGGATTTTGTCGAAAACTTTACAGTGGTGTCTAATGTGTGAAGTCTGAAGCAAAAAAAAATGTATTTATTTAATACATGTATAGTAAATTATATGCTTCCTATGCAAAATTGCTTGTTTCTAGAAGTATTTGGTAACAGTTCCTTAAAGTGATTGCTAGTTCTGTTTTTAAAATCTATAACTGATTTTTTATTTCTTAGGCTATTAATGTATTTGTTTATTTACATGTAGCTCAATCATGGGTTTTTAATTTTTCAGCTAATCTCATTGAATTGTTATTTGGTATTTTTTTAAATGAGTGTTTTCTCTTAGCTTTATGAACAGATTCTAGCTGAAAATGAAAAACTGAAAGCACAGTTACATGATACCAACATGGAACTTACAGATCTTAAGCTACAGTTGGAGAAGACCACTCAGGTTTGTATAAAACAAGGAAGCATGTACTTGGCTGACTAGGTAGATAAGCAGACTAGAAGCACCCCAGGGTATGAGCTGTTCTTTACTAGGCATCAGCTTTCTTTCTTATCCAAAGATGGGAGTCTCTCTGTTTCTAAAGAGAAATGAGCGCAGGATTCTGGTCTTCAGCTGTGAGCAAAATGTGTGACACTGCCTCCTGCCTGTTTTAAGAAGTAATGGTTCTGGCCAGCATGTATCTGGAACTTCTTTGCAGGGTAGGGATAAATACTTTCTATGCTGCTGAGCTTATATTCAAACTGTCAGTTGGGATTGATTGATTGATTCATAAACCTGCTGGCAGATTGGCATAACCTGCCAATTCTTCCTGGCTGGTTAGATAGATTTATCTTAAAACTGAAGAGCAAATAGTGCCACTCCAGTTACAGATAACTGCTGTTAGATAAGAGTGCTGCATATGGTAATATCAAATATGTACACAAAGAGTTAAAGTTTTCCTAAATGGCTGTAGAAAGAGTGTTTCCTTTTCTCAGATCACATTTGCCACAGCTTCCCTGTGTAGGTACTTAAATGTCTTCCGTGTGTATCCTGTAAATATCACTGAAAGATGTTTGGTTTGTAATGCTGTTAGAGAGAAATACTGTATTACTCCTATTTGCCAAAGGCTCTGTAGTGATTATGTTGCTTAGGGATGGTCACTGAGGAAGCTCGTGCTAAATCCAGTTCATTCTTCTTTATTCTTTTTCAGTGTTACTTCCCTGAGCACATTTTAACATGCTTTTGAAGACATACTTCAGACAGAATACTGAAATGTCCAATTGAATTGTTATTCCTCAGTTTTATGTTAAGAGCAAGTACCAGCATCTTTATTAATTTTGTAATTTTGTGTTTCAGAGACAGGAAAGATTTGCTGACAGATCACTCTTGGAAATGGAGAAAAGGGTGAGTTTCTGCCAAAAAGCTCTAAAGTACTCCAATTCAAGCTCTTTTTTTAGTTTGTTTTGCAACCCCTGGCTTGGACGTATTTTAGTAGGAAGAGAATCTTTTCTCATAACTTGCATTTTTTAGAAGATTTGGGGATTTTAGGTTTCAGAGTGGCAATGAATGTGTAAGATGCTGTGAGATGGATGGAATTACTCTTAAGAATTGCCTTCAGGTTCCCTCTTGGTTCATGATGACCAGGTTCAAAGTCCCACTGCCCTCCAGGCATCTGCCACTTGTTCCATCTCATCCAAAACAATGTTGGCACTCCAGAGACTTAAGTAGATTCAGAGTGTCTCATCTTCTGATGCACTTCCAACATTCAGAGACTTTAATTTCCTCGGAGCTTTCCAGAGGCATGCATGTTGTTTTACCAATTATCATTGGTAATGAAGTAGCTGTTTCTACCTCACAGACATGCGACCTTAGACCTCCTAATGATATAAAATTAGTCATAATCTGTCTCTCTCCTTGTACTGTAACTTTTTCCAGAGGGAATATGATACTGGGACAGGAGGGGAAGAATGAGTAAGAAGTGTGGGAACAGGGGCATCAAGGTCAGAGGCAAACCTAAATTGAATGCGAAAGGAGTCTTGTAATAAATCCGTATGTGAGATAGGCTACAGGAATTATTTCAGAAGTTGGACACGTGAGAATTTTTGGCTGTAGTTTCATGCTAGCTTAAAATCCTCCCCTATAAAAGTTTAGTTCTACAGCAACATAAAGCAAAGCATTGGTTTTGTTGCTGTACTGTCTTCGTGACCTTGTCCATGTTCCTTTCTCCTCCCCTGATTCTGGAGTGACACGTTAGACACTTAAACAGAAATAAAACTAAATGGACTTTGACAGTAATAGGTGATATGGTAAACATTTTATTTATCCCTGGCAAACTTCACGTTCACTAGCATTTTATGTTTATTTTCCAGTATTTGAGGTTTAGAAAACAATTTTTAGTTCTACAAACCTGTCTGGTGTATATACAAGCACTTGCTAGATTTTATACGAGCACATGGAGATGTAGAAATGCTCTCTGGCACTGCCTGAACTTCCATTAGCTTTATCTTAATAATCTCTCCAGGTAATTGCAGCAGCCTTTTAGCACCTATTTCTCCTTGATATTTTTGGCGTCCTGCTGTAACAGAGATTTAATCAGTAGAAAAGTTTCATCAGCAGCTTTAATTGGTTTCTTGCTTGCTATCGTGGCCACACAAGTGGACATTTAATTATCTCATAAATTTACCTGTGTCCATTACTCTGTAGGTTCCATACTACAGAGCATTCAGTACTGCAGAAGTAGACATTATTTCAGTTTCAAATGACTGCTTTGCTTTTTCCCAGAATAGTCCATTGCATTAAAACAATTGGCTACATTAGAAATTCTTACACCATTTTTTCTGTAAAGACATAGCCCAACAGCAAATGCAATAGAATAGCATAGCATAGAATAGACTATTTCAACTGGAAGGGACCTACAACAATCTTCCAGTCCAACTGCAAAATATCTTTCAGAAATGTTACTTTCCTCAATATATAAGTATTAAAGCTAGCAGGTAAAAAAAAAATAAATAAAACTAGTGATAATGCTGTATTGCTGAAACATGATTTAAACAAGATTTAGGAGATGTTCCTTACATTTTATAGTTTTAAACGTCTTTTCAGACAAGAATTTAAAACAGGAATTTTGAAAGAAAGTGACTGAAGCAGCATTTTGAGCTGCTAGTCATCAATACCTGATCTCCAGAAATAAGCTTACCAAATTCAGGTCAGATTGGGGATCTTTAAGAACAATTTTAGGCACCTTTTTGATTTGTTATGTAACAGTAGATATGTAAAAGGTAGAAACATTGTAGAGGTTTTCTGAGTATACTTTTCCAGATATTTGACTTCACTAAAATAAAATATAAAACTTAAACTCTTTATATAAAACTACATGGACAAAAAGGGAGGGGAAAAGTAAAGCAGTGAGAATAAATTGGAAGAAATTAAAAGCTGCCAGAGAAAAAACTGGGGGCATCATTGAGCTATGACAGTTTCGAGCTGAAACACACCTTTTCAGTAAAGAAGATAGGAACATTTATTAAACCTAGAACTGCACAGGAATACAACTTAGAAAATACTGGCTTTGAATTTTATTTGAACTGAGCCTTCAGAAGTGGGTTTCCGTGATGTGATTTGGCCATGCATGGTCAATATTGTCAATTTGAGAACTGTTTACCAGGAAGGAGTTATTCCGTGGGGATGGGGGTGCAGATTGGATCACAGGTGCAGGGTCCTAGCAATACATAGGCAAAAATACAGGTTTCGTTAGCGACCTGTCACTCTGAAAAGTACTCTAAAAGTCCTTTGCAGAATTTCATACGATGTGATAATAAAACTCAAACTGCCTCGTTTTCAGTCTGGATCAGAATTCAGAATTGTAGATACCTTTAACCAGTTTCTCCCAAATTTAGAATTAATTATCTGGGAATAATTCTGGGTCCATTATTAACCTGTATGTATCCCCATGCCTCAGTTTCACTACACCAAGACTGTGGTTCCTAGTTGCTTTCATAAATACAAATGAGATTTTGTATTTTCTAAGCTGAGAGACTAGCGTGGTTGCTTTTTTTTTCATTCTGAGGGCTACAAATGTTCCTTGGCGTACCTTATAGAGTTATTGAAGTATATCATAAAATTTTAGACTGCATAAATTGCAAACCCTTTGAGTCCAGCGACTAATCAAATAATACTGACAAACCTTCCCAGTGAAACTGCAGTGTGTTATTTTGCTGAAGCCAGCTCCTAAAAGAGTAAGCAGTTCAGGCAAAGAGAAGCATAGCTTCATCTAATCAGAACGAGATGTTTTCACAATAAATCCTACGTGTAGGCCAGTCCATCTACGTGTTTCTTTTGTATAATGTGAAGTATACAAAGTTAATGAAATAGAGGGTTTATTTTATTGGCTTTTATTGCTAATAGTTGTTCTTAGACAAGTTTAACATGCTAGTTAAGCAAATGCATCCAAAGGACTAATGTTTTTTAACCATCTGAACTTTGGGGATTTATTTGATAATTCCTGTCTTGGTAATCGCAGGAATTGTCAAATATTGATTATTATAAGGGCACTGATAATATGTGTTACTCTACCAGTACAGTTCTAAGTAATGTAAGGTGGTGTGGGTTTTTGTTAGTCACTTGCTTACTGCAGTAACTCGCTGGTACTTACTTATACCCATTACTGTCAGTATCATTATGGGAAAAATTGTAACTTGAGTTAAGTACATTAAGTACTAACAACTGCAGTAATCCATTACTTTGATAAACTTTTAAAGTTGTTTGCTAAAATGGGAAAATGTTGGAGTATAACTGCACTATGATTAAACTAAATTCAAATGATTTATATCTGAAAGGTGACCGGCAAGAGTCAGTATCTCCTGGGCGGTATGATCTAACCAAAGTTTTACACACCTCAGTCAATGCTGCTTGCTGTTTGCGTAACACCGGTGTATGCAGATGCATATGTCCACTTCGCAATAATCTGTTGCTTTTGCCTTTCACACTTTGGAAAAATCTGACTGTAGAGTACTGATAACCGCAGCTGCTTTTAAATGAGAGACACTGCATTGTCTGACGCAGGAAAGCAAGCAATCAAGCTGTAAAGCCCTGAAGTCTGTTGCATTAGCTGTTCACCTGTCAGATGTGTTGAAAAATAGGTGGAAACAAAATAACGTCATTTAGAAATACGATAGTGTGTCTGCACTGCAGACTGCAGCATAGTATAGAAAACCCTAAGCTGCCTTTCAATAAACTGGCTTGGGTACTCCAGTCAGTGTAATCAAAACAACCTGAAGTTCTCCACAAAGGATAATTTCTCCTGCTTCTCAGGTAAAAAGAAAAATAAAACCAAACCAAACCAAACAAAACCACTATACTGGAAACGCAGAAAATATTCAGGAAGCATTTGTTTAAGAAGCAGGTGGTCTTACATAGCTACACTTCTTGGTACTCAGCTGAAGTCTTTTGATGTAAATTTGGGTGTATCTACACTACGTTGCAGTTTATAGTGAGGACAGATGCCACTGAGCTGAGATGTTTCAGCTACGTTTGCTGCTCTGTGAAAGCTTACACTTTTGTGCTTGTTTCTTTAATATTCTTGTTTGCTTCTGAAAATTTTCTGCATTTCTTGTATATTAAACTATTACAGAAGCCTAGCTCATGAAAAATAAATCCAAAGAAATGGTACGTATGACCTGTCTAAATTTGTGTGAGGGAAGGGTTATATTTTGTAGGACTTGATGTAAATTTCTGTATCTCTTCCTCAGATACCAGAATTCCATATTGACAAAATTTCTATATATCACTGCCATCACAAGTTTCCTGTCCACACTATGCTTTTGGTTGTATGATCTTTGAAACTTGAAGTATTTCACTGTTACCACAGTATTTACAAGCAGTAATTTTTAAAAAACTGTATCGTTCAGTGTTAACACATGTCTTTTGATTTAGGAAAGAAGGGCTCTAGAAAGAAGGATATCTGAAATGGAAGAGGAACTGAAAGTAAGTAAACTATTACCTACCCGTTAACTATGAACAACAAAGTGTATGGCTATGTCAGGGCAACGTGTCCTCTGGCAGTGCTACTGGTGAAAAGAAGTTCTAGCTGCTTTTCAAAATCCCTCGTGGTACAGCTTGGAGCGAACTGTTACACTGGCATAAGCAGTCATACAGGTAGGACTTCTAAGGCGGCACTGAGACTTACGCTTCAGTAACATGTTGGCTGACAAGAAACATTCACAGATGGTTGGAGTGAAATATACCTTCCATTAGATGAAGATGGAATTGCAATCTATGTTTTTGATGTGATACACTGTATTTTATACAATAATAATAGTATATTATATAATATATCAAATAATGGTAGCATATAATTCCGTAGAAGTTTAAGCATTAAGAGTTGCTTCAACCTTTATCTCATGCTCTTTAAATTATGTATGAGGCAGCATGTTACTAACATCAAAACTTGTGTTTGTAATAGAGTAATAACAAGACTTTAGTTAATCAAAAGCAGTGGATAGATTTCGGACATTGACAAAGAAGTACCATTTACCACATGCACTGATTACTGTTTTTTTCAGCTATGTATAAACTGAATCCTAGAAGGAAAATACTTTTTTAATACATTTCTGGCCTTTGTTTTCAACCAGTCATGGTAGGACTTCTCTCATTTCCTGGTTTATTGATGTTAAGCCCTCTGATATGATTAAGAAGGGTGAGAACTTTGGCAGGTTTGTTTTGTATTATGTCCTTGGAGATAATACTGGAGAGGACCAATTGAATTGGTAGAATTTAAAGGATATCTAGAAAACTACTGGAACATGATGAAATAGAAAACATTTTTGCATTCCAAAGTTTTAAAGAAGTAGCGTTGTTTTGACATTTGGTATTTGTCACTGATTAATAAAAAAATTCCTTTCACGCTCATTTTTGAGCTCCCTCTGGTGCTCGGAAGCAGTATTAACTCACAAATACTTTTCATTAAAATACAGGCACGAAGTTTTGTTGAACTAATCGAAGCTGACAGGCAGATGTAGGCAGAAGGCAACCACGATGCCTCCAGCTCCCTTGGATTCAGGCCAAGATAGTTTGCTGTAAGGGAGGACACAACATCTCTGCTTCCTATAGGGGTCTTTAAAAGTGAAACACATAGAAAGCGAACTGGAAAATAGGAGGGGAAAAAAACAGGAAAATAATTGGGCCTAAGAGTGGAAGACAGGATGTGAGCTTCTATCATCAACCTGTAAATTACTGTTACAGAAGGCTGGGCTTCTGAGAGAAACAGAGAATGCAAACATAGTGCCTTTCTTTCAAAAGCTTACTTTCAATAAGCAATAAGTTTTGAATTAAAGATTAAATAATCTTCCTATCATTTGTTGCACTGCTGTGTAAAAGTATATGTTAAATGTATCGTTATTTACCGACTTTTGAATAGGAGATTTAGTTTGTGCAATTAGGATGTTAAGTAAAGAATTCCAGGAATAGCTCTCATTGTTAATGTATCCTGAACTGTTTTGGAAAGCTGTGACTAATTGCTGCTGGTTCTTAGATTGCTTTTCAAGAATGTGCCACTTGTTTGATACTTTCCTTTCTTAGCGACTTACCTACTTTAAGCAGAACTCTTTTCTAAGTTTTCTTTCAATTCTGCTCATCTCCAGTTCTTTTAAACATAATATTTTTTTCTTGTTTTCACTCCTATTTCTTTGATTCCTGCAGAACCTGCAACAAATAAAGCAGATTCAATCTTTGAGACACATAAATGAGCGACTGGTGACTGAGAATAGGGCCTTGACCCGAGTGGTTGCCAAGCTGTCAGGGTCCTGTAGGCAGCTGCGCCCTGCGGACTTGTAATTTCTTCCTTCTCCTTTGTGTAGCCAGGCAGGTGTTGACATTCAGTTTGTGCTTGGGTAGAATTTGACTATTAACACTTGTGTGCCAGAAACTGACCTACTGCTGCTCGGTTATGGAAGTGTGGCTAAAGCATGGTGTCCGGTGTACCGACTAGAGGTGTCCCAGATGCGTTGGTATGGTGTGGCGTTTTCCCTACTAGCACTGAAGCTTGTCCTCCCCTACTTCGAGATAAATTGGCAGTGATCCAGGAGGCCTTTGACATGTTAAAACCTTGGCGAGGAGCGAAAGGATTTGAGTTCCCACTGGGATAGGCTGAAATCACTGCCTTGTTTTGATGTTTGAGTAAACGCTCAAATAGATNCAAAAAAAAAAAAAAAAAAAAAGAAGACTTGAGCAGTGCATAGAATTGATAGAAATCTAGGCTCAACTAAAGACTGTTTGAAAGTGGTTTCGGTCCTGTGCATTCCTGACCAGTTGCATTACCAACTTAATTTCTCACATTTCTGTGTTTTAGTGTTTTGAGAGGATCAAAGTCTTTTCTTTCAGAAATATGTTGGAATTTCAAGTCGATTAATATTTTCACGTATTAACTTCCCATGTGGTTCTGGCCAATCCTTATTTTTATCTAGACAGTTTAAAACGGCCAGTTTCAGCCCTGAGTTAAGGTTATTGATTTATTTTGCTGTATATGTAGGCATTCCAGTTGTGGACCAGAATCCTATCATGCAAGGACTGTGCAAACACAGACACACAAAAACCTGCCTAGTGTATCAGATTGAACCAGGTGACCTAATAAGTATGAACCAGTCCTTTTCTGTTAAAGGTATGAGTTTCATCTTGGGAAAAAAAAGATGCCACTGTTGTCCTTGGTGTTACTGCAGGGCTGTTTCAGAAACCCACTGCAGGTGGGTTTTAAAGCTTCTGTGTGGAACAAATCTATATGCCTTTCTTCCTCCACATCTATAACAATGGTAGGGTGGAGGTTTCAGTGAGCCTTTTAAGATCTGCAGGTGAAAAAAACTAATCTCCTTCTGCACAGTGACTCTTGGGAACCTGCTTCCCATCACCTACCCCCCTTCCCGCTTACAAGCAAGGCGATAAGCTTATACATTCCACTCACAAAGTCCCATCTCGGGTTTTCCCCACCAAGAGGCATGAAATGAAGAGGTTTATCCTTTGTCTTTGTGTCTTCCTGGAGGGGGTCTAACAATAGGATGTGGATAGAAAGGTGTTCCTGGTCCAGGCCCCACATTCCTCGACCTTCCCTTGTGTTAACTCTTGCTGAGCAAATCGAGTCAGCTCACCGACCTGGCTGAAAACAAATCCCTGTATTTGCCACATTACTTGATATCCATCTCACCCCAGCGTTGTTGAATCATTAAACGAACAGGCAGAAAGTAGCAAGAGGATACTGCTGCCTGCAAAGGAAGAGTTGTCCCTTTCAGGCAGCCCGTCTTACGGCAGCTTCAGCTGACAATGTAGGGTTTCAACACAGCTGAGTGAATCTAATGACTGCTGTCGGCAGCCACACACGTCCTTATCGCCTCTTTTTGCTAGCACTGGCATTCTTTTAACCCTGGTAAGCCAGTTCAGGGTGTTAACCCACAGAAAACTATTCAGTATTCCCTTTTCGTAGGGGGAGTTTTCAACAGCAGATAATTGTGGAGCTGGAGGAGCTAGTCTAGGGAAAGAAAAGCGATGGAAACACAGCAGGGAGGCTTGACATTACGATGGTAGCTTAACCCTGGCAGTGTGCCTGATTAATCAAAACAGGTACCTTAACAGATCTTGAGCTTTTCATAATCTTAGTTTACAAAGCTGTTTTGTCTATAAAAACGGTTAAATCCTCCACCAAACACAGACACTAGTATTACTGTACAGATCCAAGTTGGTTCCACATACATCTGGTGATTGTGGAGTAATTATTTGCTCAGCTACAGCACTGCACTAGCTAGTCATATAATACAGACAGATAGGCAAAGTACTGCATTTGTAATCTTACTCAAGAATCTCCTCACAGGCAAGTACTTTGCCATTTTACTGAGAAGGAAATTGAAATTGAAAGTGTTAAGTACTGTATGGAACAGTAAGTTTACTGGATTTACTGCAAGCTTTATTTTCCTTTCTCTGCACATTAAAGGTGTGTGGTGTCACCTCCTGAGAAGTTTTGAGTACCATAGGAATGCACTGCTCCAAGAAAATCACATAAATGTCTTTGGCTAGGCTTGAAGTATGTGGGGATTAGTATAAATGGGAAGCATAAGTATTTTAGGTTACTTGAGATTATCCTTCCTGATCAATCTCCTGTTACTCATAACTGCTTTTGTCTCCTACCAGTCTTCTCTTGTGCTTTAGCAAAGTCGTAACAGAAGAGAAAATATTTTCTTAATTCTGCCTGCTAGTTTAATCAGGATTAAAAATCTATTGACAGAGATACGCAGACATGTAAAAGCACTGGATTATGTTAAAGCTCTAAATTTGAACAATGGCTTTTTGGTTAAAATAGTTCCCCAGAAAGTATACCAGTCTGTGGGTCTGCCTGTATGTAATTAAGTGCTATTGGCTGCAGGTCCCTGGTCAATGAGTTGACAGGGGACTGTGAAAGGTCACCTTGGGCTTTCATTGGAAGGCATACGTGGCAACACTTGTTGAGATACACAATTAACAAAACAAAACCAGATTTCCTTGCTTCCCTGTGCACAGCTAGATGAAAACTATTATGATTTCACCCAACATCTTTGCTATAAAGTCTTTAACGTAATGAAAACGAGGAAGGAAAGGTGTTGGTTGCTTTGCCAGAACAAGTGGCTGTTTCATTGTTTGAAGATACAGGTCATAGAACAACCGCAGGTTTATCCTGACGTTACAGGTACATGCAAAATGCATGGTGCACACGCCTGGTACCTGGGTACGACCCCTAGCCCATGGGCCTCAGACAACAGTAGTTGTTCTTCACACCCTAAAGAACTTAATGCAGAGAATGCTTGAAAATTGCCAAGTGGTTACTCGTGTTGCCCAATTTCAAACACCGTGATGTGGTTTTTGAAAGCAATCAGTCTTTTGCAGCACTCTCTGTTCAGAGCACAGCTCTAACAGCTTAATGGAAGCTTCCTTCTGACTCTCTGAAGAGGTCAGTTTAGGTGGCTTGTCCTAAGCTCCACCACGGACCAGAGTNTCAAAGCCCCATCCAGCCTGGCCCTGAACACCTCCAGGGATGGGGCAGCCACAGCTTCTCTGGGCAACCTGTTCCAGTGCCTCACCACCCTCACGGTAAATAATTTCTTCCTAACATCTAATCTGAATCTCCCCTCTTCCAATTTAAAACCATTATCCCTTGTCCTGTCACTACACTTCCTGAATCCTACAGTCTCAGTTACCTTAGTGCAGCATCATGCTTTACTCTGAGAGATCTGCTGTCTGGAGAACTGAGCGTGGACAGGACATGTTTGGAGGAAATGAAGCCTCTAATGTAATGCACAGCTAATTAACCCTGCATTTTTAAACTTCTCAGTTCTTTTTGTTCCATTAGAATTTTCTGAATATATTGAAAGGATAATTTTGTTTGATTAAAATGAAAACAAAACTAGCGGCACAGAAATTTCATCATGAAAAAAAGATGTAGCAGTTGTTACATAGGTCACCAGCTGGACTTCGGCCTCCTGCATGCACTCTGCACCCGAGGTTACTGAATAACTGCTCTGCAGGAATACACCGTCACCTCCTGTGCAAACCTGCTGCTCAAACCCATACATGTAACTTGGCCGTGAGTATTAAGGGCAGTTTGTTATCAGTGTGTGAATGTAGATACGGAGAACTGCTGAGATTACTTCTGGTTTCTCCCACATGTTCTATTCTCCCAGCACAGACTTCTGTGCGCTGACGTGTCCTCCGTTCCTGTCTGATCCTGTCCCAATCTCACCTCACCTGGCTTCTGCTTTCCAGCTTTTGTGCTTGCCTGTCACCCATCTCCTGTGGCAACCTTAACTTGCCAGCTCCTAACGTGTATGCCTGAGTATGCGGCCCGGCGATGTGGGGATCTCTTTCGATGATCTGATCTTGTGTGAACCCTGCTGTTCAGGGAGATGATCTCAAATTATAGGATGTGCGCTCCAACACCAGTTGGGAGGATTAACGCTATGAGCTAACGAGCTGAATCACACTGTATCTGATCAGGATGAAGTCATCCAGGGGCACAGTGGTAGATATGCTTAGCCACAGCATGTTTTTTTGAAACTCTGCAAGTGCAGTATAGACAAACCTCGCAAAATTGTTGGCAATTCATGTTTCTTTGTTTTGCACTGAAATTCGAAGCGTTTAATTGCTTTTCTCATGCTATTGGAAATGCTTTTGTTAGAGGCTTGTCATCTGCACCACTGAGTTTCAGTGCATCTAGTCCAAGCAGATGAAAACTCCTAATCTGTAACTCTTATACTGTATGGTGCTGAGAGGTGAGGGTTTTCTGAAGGGCTGATAGGAAGGGGCAGAACTGCCAAGACGCTTAAGCTGAATAAAGATTTCTATCCCCGGTGCTTGTCTAGTCTTGCTGCTTCTACTTGGGGTGTAACAGCAAATAACCATCGTGTTTCGTTTTTCATAGATGCTACCAGACCTGAAGGCAGACAACCAGAGGCTAAAAGATGAAAATGGGGCCTTGATCAGAGTTATAAGCAAACTTTCCAAATAAAGGGTGTACTCCAGCAGCAAATGTAACGGTATTGCACATCACTAGTAACTCCAGTGGACCATACTGTGGCAGTCACTGGAAGTGTGGGAAGATCCCTTGGAGACTGTCATTTTCCGATATCCTGCCAAACGCCCTCTTACCTGTGTGTTTTTTTGTATCAAGATCATTGTTTCTGTTAAAATGCAGCTGCTGAGAAGATAAAATGACTGAGAAATCTTGTTTACAGCTACAGCATAATAAGGAAAGTGTTCAAGGCCAGATACGCCTCAGATATTTAACCAGTAAGCCTTAGTTGTACATAAACACTTTTACATCAACAAAAGCTTTCAGCTCTCACAGAAGACAGTTACTCAATAATGTTTTGTTGTGCCACAATTCCCAGGTTTTTTTTCTATACTCAGTTTTCCTTTAAATCTTAAGTTTGGATTATTTTTTTTCCCTCCTAATTATTCATGTACCGGATTTTCTTGTACAGTGTTTTCACAGCTTTACCATTTGCAGAGACCACACACCCTTTTAAATTACATATTTGTGTAGCTACCTAGAGTTGTATCGTCCAACCACCTGGAACAGAGATGTTTGGTGGAACATTTGCTTTCACTATTTGTGCAATATGCATTTATTTCCTATACAAAACGCTTTAAAAGTCAGTTGAAACTAGAAATATTTTAAGAGTCCTGTTTTCTGCCTTTATTGGTCACTTTAAAAAAATTAAAAAAAAAAAAAAGAAGTTTGTAGTGAAAGATGTTAGATCCTGTAATCGTCACATTCATTTGAGCAGGTACTGAGTGATGCTGTATATATAAATGTGTACTGGTTTGATTTTTCAGACCACCACGTGGCATGCTTGAATATATTTCCCTATTGCAAATGTCTGTTAATGCGAATTAGGCTACTCCAGAATAGTGTGTTTAACAAAATTCATTAATTTTTATGGTATAAAGAATTTAGACATTGTACATTGTATGGAGCCCTATCTTTACAAAAGGTCTAAACTATACAAAATACTTTATTATCTTTTCCTCCCATTTTTTTTTTCATTTGATAGTGTTCACCATAATAAAAAATTGCATAAATATAACTGCTTCACTACATTTCACATACCTGTATTTATCTGAGTGCTGTCCAAAACTGTTGTGCTAGCCAAAGTAATGTACTAAATCCTTTGAAAAACATAACCCGTTACACTCACATTAACGTTTATATGCACTGTTGTTGCCATGTGAGAAGGCATCCAATTTGATACCACCACCGCGTCAAGACCATTTTATACATTTCAGTGGCCTTTAAAACCAACAGAAGTACTTAAGTGAAAATCGCTTTTGTTAGAAACAGCTTTTATATTTTCACTAAACCATTCAAAATACGACATCCTATCGGCACATAGTTTCTTGCCTAAAACCACTGAACAGATCAGCCATTAAAACAAATTGTACATTGTAAAGCTTGTAGTAGCTATTGTATTATTGATTATATTGTATACTATATTAAATGTGAATTTGTACCCCTTCATTTAAAAAGGTCATTGTGTTCTACTGCCGACTCGGGGGGTGGGGGTTAGTTTTACGGGGGCGGGATACGTTTTGGTAAGGAAGACATGATGTCCTCTCTCCGTTGATTGGTTTTTTGAAGATGTAAGGTTATGCTCTTACTACCAAGCTCAGGATTCTTGATTTTAAAGGTACACGGATAGTTTGAGGTATCTTATTGTAATTGATCTGTATGAGAGGTGGGGCTGAACCATAGGGACTTCCCTTGTCTTACGCTAACGGAAAGCATTGAATGGCTGCAACGTATTGAGTTCTGTTACAAGACAGTTAGGCATACTCTGGATTATATTTGGTAAAGTTTGGGTGCCTGTGAATGATTAAATACGTGTTTCTAATATTTTAGTGTTTTATATTTAGGTTATTTATTCTTTATATCTAAAAAAAATGAATGGCTACTGTGCTATATTGATTTTATTGGTAGTACTGAGCAGACCTTGTATCTGCATGAAACTAGTTGCAAAACCCACTATTTTGGAAAAAAAAAAATTGTATTTTGACATATACAAATAAAATGAATACAAACTATTTTAAATGTGTGAAAGTTTTACTGAGAAGACGTTGAGATTTGTTATGACTTTAAACCATGTTATAAGTTTGCTGTTTAAATTCTTCGGTGGGCATTTTTCATTCATCGCGTTACTTGGATGCAAAGTTCAAGTACCTTTGAAAGATTGTAATCAAATTGTGATTATTTGCACATCATTGTACATGCACAGCTGTAAATGCAACAGTAAAAATGCCATATTTATGCAATCTGTAACAACTTGGACAAATGTTTATATATTTTACATAAACCTGTCTGTGTGCAGAATCTGAGAACCATTTTTTACATGATTCTAAGTGAATCTCACAAAGCAATTGCTAAACTTGTGTCACCCTCACGTCGTACTGATTGTCTTGCAGATCAAACGTGTCCCCAGAACATCCAGCTACCACAGGGACAAAGTGGGCCAAAATAGTGGAGGACACCGTTGTTACTTAGGAGACAGTTTGCACGTGAGAAATAGATTACTGCTGCCTGCTGGCTCTGGTGAGCTTTAAGCAACTGATGGCTTAAATGGGAATTCAAAAGAGGAGCTTAAATCTTCAGGGGGCTTGCCCCAGCACTGAATTCTTCTCTGTGTCCCAGAATTAACATCGAATACACACAAAGGCATGGAAGTGGTGCTGGAGACTTGAGGGGCAAAGGGCTTGCCCAGAACCAGCCAGAAGCCGGGGAGGAGGAGTGACAGCAGAGGGCAGGAAGGGTGGGGGCAGCCTGGCTGCGGAAAGTCAGACTGACTTAATGGCTCCACACGGTAGCGGTTACATAGATTTAATTTTTTGCCCACATTATGTCCCTCATCGTAGTCAGTTCCCTCTGGACCTCCCCAGTTCCTCCTACCTGCCATTTTCAGACTTTGCTATTTCCTTGCCGGCTTCCAAAAAGACCGGTTATAATTTATACTCTGTAGTTTGGTTCTGTTCTTTTTTGTTGTTCAGCTCTGAGTACAAAACGTGAGTCTCGGTGTTTCTCTCCTGTAGAAATGCCTTCCATGCCGAACTTCGGCTTGCGCTCAGATCAACCTTAAGCCAACGGGCATTAATCTTACCTGTTGAATATTCCTGGCCACTGTTCGTTTGATGGTCTTCTAAGAGCAAATGTGTTATCATAGAACAAGTGTTCTATTGTTTCTTTTTTTAGAAGAAGTAACTATATACACGTCATCTTATAGAAGGGAAGAACATGTTTTGGGGGAGCTGACGTTACCTGCTTTAGATGTGCGAGGGAGAAATGTTAATTATTTCCTTCACCTTTATCACATACAGAAATGGGCTCCATACGAGATGGCTCCTACCAGTGCTGGTTTATAGGCAAGAGTGAGGGCACCACATCATGCCAGAAACATCCATATGACGGTAGAAAGGAAATCTACACAAAGAAAAGCAGGTGGCGAGGAGGAGGTATGCCACGGTGCTGGACACGGGAAGGCAACACCATGTCAGAAAATGAGCAGTTCATATGGAGAAAGGTAGGGGACGCATCAGAACTGAACTGGCCACAAGTCAGATCAGGCACCCGTCGTGTCTGAACAGAGAAAAATTCTCCAAAGTTAGCAATAGTATAAATTACGCCTTGCTTCTGGCTTGTTCTGCTCAGGGGGGGGAATTAATTAATTGTTAAATTTGAGGTTGTGATCATGAAAATAATCCTTACAATGACTCTTTCTTGATCTGGATGATCCTGGAAATGGCTTGATCTCCACAGCTGGCACCTTACCAGTCCATTATGGACAGACATCCTCAGGTCTTGCTCACCCATGTAGCACACTGGCTCCTCAGGCAAGGAACCCACTTGTCTGTGTTGGGTTGCTCGTGGTCTTGTGGCAGCAGCAGCCACAAGAGGTGGCAAAACTTGCCGTGCTGTGATGCTGGGCAGCCACGGGTGCCAGGACCTCCAGCGGGGCCACCCCAGGAGCAGTAGCCCCCCCTCCATGGGGCAAGGAGGGCTGAGGGCTCCTGGCAGCAGTGGCTTCAAACCTGTCCCATATGGAAAGTGTAGGCAGCCACATTTTTAATTACACTGAAAGTCCCTTTTCCCCTTTGAGCGGTACCTTCAGCTTCTCTAGCTTGACATAACGCAGTGTAGGCAGTGGAGAATTCTGACCCCTTAACCGTGCGACTGGGAGGTTGTTAAGTTTTATAGATGAGGTTTAATTTTCTGCTGCAGCCCAGACTGTCACAGCAAAATGAGAGACAAACTCACTGAGTAATGAGAAAGGAAAATAAAGGAGAAACTCCACACTTAACACAAACATTACAGAGCGTTCAAAGAAGGTGGAGGAACAACCGTAACTGCATTGTAGAGGGCTGCTCTCCCACCTGCTTGAAATCCTGAGAAGGTTTTGTTGAGGTTCTGCTGCCCACCTCTGTGAAAGGACAGGTTTTTCCCACGTGGGAATAGCCACTGTGTCTGTTGGGGAACCAAAGAAACGATTTGCCTAATTTTTTCAAAAGAAGGTCTCACTGGTCATGGTTATGTACACAATGTTAACATTTTGCTATGGTGATTCAGCTTCCTCGAGTTCTTAGGTCAAAGCCACTAATAACAAGGGTAAGTAAGAAATGCTGGTGACTACAGTTACTTGCTTTACATTTGTTTTGTTTGCAAGAGCAGCACTAGGGGTTCGTTAGTGAGTAATAACAAGTAGTATTGTGCTCTACCTCGCTGTAAATTAAGTAAAACTAAGGTGACTGCAGGTCCCCGCATAGAAGACAGAATTAAAAAACAATGGAAAGCCTCCCAAACCCACAGCGAATTGCTCGGGCTGTAAAGGGAGAGCTGCTGCCACACAGATGAAGTCATCCGCTATTCGTGCTTGTGTCAGCACCTCCCCATTTTGTATTCCTGATTAGATAGGAAAAGTATGTAGCCTTTAGAGAAAGAAGGAACTGTTTGGTTTTTTCCTCTAAAAACATCACCTGTTGGATGTCTAATGTTTCTCATCTGGTCCAGGGATAATTACAGCGGGGACAAAAGCCCCACATTCCAACTCTTAATTATTTCACCCTTCTTACTCAGGTTCTACACGTCTGTTTTGCAAACCTTTTAAAGCTCAGCAGAAGCAGTTAGCCAAGACAGCAACAATTCATCTTCCAGTGTGGTCTTTTCCCTGATTTATTTGCTGGAGGAAAAAAAAAAAAAACACCACAAATAACGAGGGGAGGTGGGTGAGAAGAAGCTACTTATTTCCTTGGTGCCATCTTTCTGCGCTCCGCCTGTTCCACCACGGAGTTCTTTGAGCAGAGAGATGCACTGGGCTGACCTCCTCTTTTAGCAAACCAGCACGGGGAGAACCTGCTGCAGACCTCGCTGCCTGGTCACCACCTCTGGCAGCTGCCGTGCCCCCTCAAAATGCCAAACAGCTTCGTTACCCTGGGTTGTGTCTAGGTTGTAGAGCCCCACTTGAATGGTATGTCTCTACCGCAAAAAAAAAAAGGATGGGCTTGATCTGAGGGAGTTGCTAAGTTACAGCTAAAATGAAGCTGCTGCTCTCTCTCCATGAGGGGTCACCCGGAGCCAGACCCCAAGGCTGCCAAAGAAGAGGGTGCGACTGCGTTGTATCGGCTGGGACAAAATTTATACAGAATACGGATCTTAGCTACGCGGTGCAGTCACCGCCCGGAAAGAAGCTGTAACGAAAACGTGAGTTTGTGTTTAAAGATCCACCTTTACATCAGTTGCCGAGCCCACGGGCGTGATTCCCCAGCAGTTACCGGCTCCCCTCGCTATTTTTTTTTTTTTAGCTGTATGAAAAGCAGCAAATTCCACCCGAGTTCTTTCCTCCCCCTTAATCCGTGGCCGTAGGGGCGGCGTTACATAAACTNCATAAACTGCCTGGTAACTCATCCTCAGCCCCCTCGCACAAAGCGCCAGCGCTCTGAAAAGAACAGCTTTCACTACGGGCTTTGATTATGCTTTTTTAGCCCCGTCTATTAAAAAAAAAAAATAAATAAAGGAGCCGGTTTATTTTAAACGACAAGGGGGCGGGGGGAGGCGGGAGCAGCGTCACTTGGGGACTAAGCGCTAATATATATAACTTTCCCAGCTTCTGCCTAGAAGCGATGACCCCGAAGGGGGTCTTTCAGCCCGGGGAAGGAGCATCCTCCCGGGAAGGGCCGCTGGGCCGGGAGGTGGCACCAGGCGGCGGCTCCCGGGCTCCTTCTCCCGGAGCCAGGCAGCGGGCACGGCGGCCCAGCCCACCTCGGTGGCCGTGTTCCCCCTTTCCTCCCCGCCCCATCCTCCCGAGAAGGGGGAGAGGGGAGGGCTCAGCCCCGCCTGGGCTGCGTGCGGAGCCCGTTGCGGTGCGCCCGGCGGGGCGGGGAGGCAGGGGATGCTCCGCCGCAGCCCGAACCCGGCGGGGACTCCCCTCAAATATCCCCTACAAAAAGCCCGCGGGAGGAGGCGCCTGATTTAACACCCTGGGAATGGCGGAGAAGGCTCTGGGCTTGGCTGGCCGGCTGAAATCCGCCTCACAGGGAGGCAAGAAACTGCAACCCAAGGAGGGCTGGTCACCGGGTCCTGGGGGAACCCACCCGTGGGTGAGCGCAGGGAGGGACCCGCTGCCCAGGGAGCCCCCCCGCTGCCTGCAGAGACTCAGGGACCGGGAGCAGACACTCGCCACACACCACACATCACACGACAGCCCCGCTACAGCTGAGAGGGGGTTGTTAAACCCCCAAAAAAGGATAATCCTCCCTATCAGCAGTTGTCCCAGCAGCAGTTCGCAGCCCCACTGAGCTTGGCCGAAACGGCAGCGCGCTGGTTAACCCCTTCTTGCTCAGCCCCCTCTCCCTAGGCTGGCTACAGGAGCCGCTGCTTCCCCTGGCGAGCCGAGCGCTCTGTGCTCCTTGGGTGCTGTGAGGTCCTTGTAGCCCCCCCCTTGCCCCCCTTCAGGCTCTCCTCCCTGTTCATTGCCGCACAAGCGGGTGCAGAACACCACGTACTCGCATCCTTCTCCAACCTCTTCAGCCTTTTCTCCTCAGCTCTGCATGGACAGGGTTCTGTCCTGTTTCCAAGACACCATACATCATTATTTTCTGCGCAAGAGAGGGCTCTGAGGTCTAATTATGTTCCCCCTTATTCAGGGTGACGGCCACAATAAGCAAAAGACCCCAGAAGCCACTTCCCTCGGGAGGCTGAGCGCTCCGAATTTCCCCGTGTGTGGGGAGTGGCAGTGAGAATTGCTATAGGCAGACACCGAGTGCAAGAACTCCCTTCATATTTTAATAACGAGTCACCACAAGCTTACAGACATGCCGCAGCTGCTGAGGAGAGCAGGGTCTCCTCCGTCTTCTGCTCATCTCAGTCTTCTCAGTTGCTCCTGTGTGCCACCCGTGTCACCCAGACCCTCCTTGGACACTCAGTTCCCAGCACTTCTCATTCGGTCCTTCTGGTTCTTGCTGCCTATTTCTGCCCGCTGAGACCACCTCCCATCCTTCTGTTTGCTTCTTCTGTTTGCTTCTTCCATTTTCTACTCCTCTGCCGCTTCTCTCTCCCTTTAGACCTAAGGACTAGTTACTTCTTCCCGAGCTAATGGCTCTACTGATGTATCATCTATTGACTTCCCTACTGTCCACAATTCCTCTCACAACTCAGCAGCCCCCACGCTTTGCCTGCTCTCCCACCACCTCCGTTTCTCACCTCCTACTCCCCCTTTCCTTGCACTGCCTCATCCCAACCTCCTCAGAAGCCCACATCCCTAATGGTTTCACACACCCCATTAATCTTTTCCTGAGCACTGGATCTTTTTTTTTTCACTGATAATCTAATCTTTACTCAGTAGGAATGTCTCTACCCAGCCATTTAATTTCCACCTACTCTCATTTCTCTCTAATCCGAGGGGGTGGTTTTACCAGAAACTGAGCACTCTTGAAGTCACCTGTTCCCACTTACTCCCCTCCTCAGGAATTAGCACTATTTTTCCTATTTTTCTCCTCCGCACCTCTGAAACATTTCAGGGTGAAAGCAGTGAAAGGTCTTAACTTCTTCCCTTGTTTTCCACCCTGTTTGCAGGCAAACTATTTCTATTCACTATTTCTTCATCAGTTTCCTTTCATCCCTTTTTGAGTGTCCAACAATAAAGCAAACGCATAAGGGGACGCCTGCTGGGTCCTAATGCCTGATTTGGGAATAAACACTATGAACTGAGCATTGGCTGAGGATTTGGTTGTGGGCAGGACAAAGGATGCAGCTTGTGGTCATTCAAGCAACTTTGTAAGTTAAAACTTCTTTCCAAAACACCTTTAAAGCTTGCCATCCTACATACTTCGGAAGTTTTCACCTTGAAACAGCGAAGAATGTGCATTATGAGCCAACCACAAAATTAATTTTTAAGCATTGTCCACATTTGCTTATAAAAAGCATTACAGTGTAGGCACAGAGATTTTGTTCCAATTGCTCACACGAAAATTCAGTCCCAAGCTTTCATCCTAGATGTTTACAGCATGGCCACATGGTATTGAAGTAGTTTCGTGACATATCAACATAATTTTAACAATAGGATCTATAGGGGTGGGTTTTTAATCTTTATGCTGTTGCCTCTCTTTGTAGCCTGTTTGGTTTCATACACCCTGACTTGGAACTTTCGAGTGCTTCCCTCTCCTCTGCTTACAGCCACTGATATGTCCCAGCCATTGATTGATTGCTGTTTGTGTTTGGTTTGGACACATCCAGATGATTGCTACTAATAACCAGCACTAAATTCCTGAAATATCTGCCCGATTCCTTTCACAAGGCAACTTCGTTACGGTCCGTCATATGAAACACAGGAGGCCTTAGGAGTACTGTGGTGCAGGAGAAAAATAACGGCCAAATGAAAGGATAGCTCAAACAAAGCATTGTAAAAAGCCATCACACTAAATTCTGCATGCATCATCTACTGCGGTTCAGTGAAGGCCAACTTTCTTAGTCAGCTCTCTGAGGAGATCCGTCAGCCCAAACTATGATTCTTTCGGGCCATAGTTTTGTGTCCGCTGCGCTTTTCTGCCCGCAGCTCGTCACCTGCATGAAGTTAGATCAAAAGGCTGCCCTGGAACAGTTTGACCAAGAGGCCCGTGGTGAGAATTGAGAGACCTCATTCATTCTTCCTGACTTTGTATCGGTCCTTCGACGAATCAAAGGCAGAGCGAGAGGGCTGTTAATTAAACAAAACCAAAAAAAAGCGCCCTGAGGGGTTATGAATTATAACCAGTACCAACAAGACACGAACTGACAGTAAGCCAGTAACCACTGGATTTGGTTTCTAATTATTAATATACAGAAAGACAGGAACCGAATTGTCTTTGGTGTGGACCAAAATGTGTTTCACAATGTTTTACACTGTAATGACAGTCGGCTGTACAGAGGTGAGTACGGCCAGAGGACGCTGTCTTCAAGAAGAATGAACAGGCTCTGCACGTGCTGGAAATGTATCATCATATAAAAAGCAGCAAAGGTGGTGTTATTCGGTTAACTTAGGGTTGTCTTAAGGGTAACTTAAACCTACAAGATTTCTTCTGTCCTATGAATAGGCACAGTCAGCCTCATTACCACGGTGACAGACAGCATCTTAGATGGCACATGGGCTTCAAGGGGGAAAAACCTTGTGGGTTCAGATACAATAGAACAATATTGGAAGAAGATGATGATGATGATGATAACAGTAATAACAATAATGATGGTAAAAGGATATAAAAAAATAAAGTGATGCAACACCAGTTGCTCTCAGCACCCAATGATCGGTTGCCCAGCCCATCCCAAGAAGCAACTGGGATTCCGTATAAATGGCCAACCCCATTTATATACTGAGCACATTTATGGTATGGAATACCCCTTTGGCCACCTTGTCTTCTCAATGCTCCCTCTCAGCTTCTGTCAGAAAAATCCCTCGACTAATGGACACATTACCCAGCAACAACTAAAACTATATGTGCTATTTATTCTCACGCTAAATCCAAAATACAGCAGCCACTAGAAAGAAAAGTAATTCTACCCCCAGCTGGAACCAGGAGCAAGATGGTGGCATCACAACTGCCCATGCCACGTATGCCAGAGAACTCGGGAGTGTTTAGAGGACAATGTGGCACACAGGCGTGCCACAGAAAACACCCAAGGCTATATCTGGAAGACTACATGAGTTCTCTCTCTCTTGTGGGGGAGTACAAAGATACCAGAGGCACCTCTGTCAGAAAGCAGTTTGTTCCCAAGGGGAGTCCACTGGAGGCTGGACTAATGAAGGAGCATACAAAACAAATCTAATTCCTCTGCGTTACGCTGCCCGGTATTCTTCCAGCTTCCAGCATGGCTGTTCTGCAGGAGCATTTCAGTGTGACAGACCATGCGCTGCTCAAGTATGTCTAGGTAGCTTATTACCTTAGAAAATTTCCCCCGATGTAAGCCACTTTACATTTATCTGCACTGAATTCTGCTACTTTATCAGTGCCACCCCGTTTGACAATTTGTTATTTTTCACTTTCTCAATTTGTTCTGTTACTTTTCAATACTTTGATTTTGATGGGTTCATAATTAAGAGCTCCACTGCCAGATGCTCCCTAGGTTCTTCCAGAGTGTCATAATGGAAAAACCATTTATGCCCCATCCCTGGAGGTGTTCAAGGCCAGGCTGGATGGGGCTTTGAGCAACCTGCTCTAGTGGGAGGTGTCCCTGCCCATGGCAGGGGGGTTGGAACTCGGTGATCTTTGAGGTCCCTTCAAATTCTAAACCTTCTATGATTCTATAATTCTATAACTGTCTCCTCCTTGTGCTTCTTTGGTGATCATATCCTGGCCTTACTGATTTACCATCAGGGGGACTTCCTTCCATGACTTTTGCAAGCTCATCCTTAACATATTTAAGACCTGTCTTATAGCATCCAGCCTTTCCTCCCTTCTCTAGCAAGCCCTGTGAGGCTTGGCAGCACTGGGTTCTCTCTGTACTTCACTGTGTAGCATTCTGACTCTACATCTGGTTTTCATCCCTGCTCCTCAACGGGTCGCTCTAGGGCATTCTTACCTGGTCCAGTGTTCAAATCTGGTGCTAGAAAGTACCTGTTTGGGCAGAAAAAAAGAGGTAGTATGGTTGCTCAACAAACTGTTTCAAAGGTATGCTGGCTGAACTTCATCACCAATAGCAAGGAGCAGTAGGATAAGCCATTGGTCTGTACCCTCATCCTGTGCAGAACACAAGAAGCAGTAACAGACCCTCTTAAAGAGCAAAATTGTGAATTGTGGCAGAAAACGTTCTCATCATGGCTTTGAAGTCGTCACCAGATGACTTCTAAGCCAGCGGGGACACTGAATCCGTTCCCATCCCCGCTGTCATCCTTATCCAACAACTGCCAGCTGGGGACAGACGGCAGCCTCCACACTAATTTCTCATACTGTAAGATGAAATATTTCAAACACCAAGCAAACTTCTTTTTGCAAGTTTGGTTTTTTTCCCCTTTTCACTCTGCACTCCTCCATCTGCTAGACGAATAAACTTTGCTGCAAAATGCAACACTAGCTTGTCTGTCAAACCAAATTATTTGGGGCCTACAGGAGAGATGAGGAGGGGCTCTTTATCAGGGAGTGTTGCGGTGGGGAAAGGGGCAATGGCTTTATATTGAAAGAGGGGAGATTTAGATTGGATATTAGGAAAAAAAATCTTCACTGTGAGGGTGGTGAGGCACTGGAACAGGTTGCCCAGGGAGGTTGTGGCTGCCCCATCCCTGGGAGTGTTCAAGGCCAGGCTGGATGGGGCTTGGAGCAACCTGCTCTAGTGGGAGGTGTCCCTGCCATGGGCAGGGAGGCAGGAACTAGGTGAATTTTAAGATCCCTCTAACTCAAACCATTCTATGATTCTTTTTCAAAGACACTACGTAGTTATTTTTGGTCAAATGACAGCAAAGTTCAAGAATGGTAAAACACTTGCAGAAACCAGACTAGAAGATGGACTCTAGGACTGACCTTGAACACTAATAACTCTTGATAAATCCAGCTATTTCACAAATCTGTGTTGTATTTACATGCAAGATTTCAAATCAGGCCCTAGCACTTGGGAAAAAAAAAGGTTTTAAACATCCAATTCAGTAGCACAGCAAAGAGGATAAACCCGATATTTCAGTAAAAGTGGGAGCGTCAGATTTGTATGAGTTTCCAAGCACAAGTCATAACAAAGTAATCTAGTTAAACCACTGACTACAGTGACTACAAGATAATTAATTGTTAGAACCTTAGAGAGGAAAACCTTGCCAGAAGGTCAGCACTGTGATATTAAACTCCAGTGAGGGGAAAAAAATATAATAATTTAATTAATTCCCGGAAGAGAAGGACATAAAAATCCATGATGATAGGCTAAGCCTCTCAGATTAGATAGTGCACATAGCTCAGAAGTAGCAGAAAGTGGTATTAAATTGCCAGGGACAGAGGTTTATCTGCAGTTAGACAAAAATGCAAAACCAACCGAGACCAAGCGATAACAGAATTTGGTAGGTAAGAAGAGATAAACCACAGATTAAGAGAGAATTTGAAAGCAAACGGTACAGATGCAAACAGAAATAAAAATTCGCACTACATACATTTTTTTTAAAAAAAGAGGAAGTTGTTTAGAGATAAAATATGCAAACTGTCCAGATATGAGACTACAGGCATCTCTGCGTTTCAGCTTCATAGTTTCACTGACACCTGCTACAAATGAACCTCCTGAAGCCACAGGAAAGAGGCCAACTCTCAAGACCTCAGAGAACCACCTCAGGTTTTAAATTCTTTTGACCGTCTCTGACAGATAATAAATGCTCTATTAGCGATAATAACTGGGAATACCAAAAGAGTACAAGGTGGAAGACACACGCAAAGCGCATTTCACTTGGTTTTCTCTCATCCTAGGCACACGGTCGAAGGCAGCACGAGCGGTCAGAAAGAGGAGAGCAAGTCCTGCTGCAGGAGGAGCAGAGCATTGGCTTGGAAAGGATCAGTAAGAAAAGAAAGGTTAAAAGGAAGAGTCAAGATGGATAGTAGTGCTGTGTTCGAGGATTATTTTACTTTCAGGGGGAAGTTTGACATTAGAGAGCGGCACAGGTCATGGAGCACAGGTGGAGATTTCCCAAGAAGGCTAGAGGGAAGTTACGGTAGGGGTGTCGATGCAAAAGATTCAAAGAGAGGTTTTTGAAATGTTATGGATAAAAAGAGGAACGGGTATTTCTACATAAAGGCGGCAGTAAGATTTCACTAAGACATAGCAATTTTAAGCAACAGCATTTATCATGGAATCATAATGGTTTGGGTTGGAAGGGACCTTAAAGGTTTCAACAAATGCTTTCAACAAGTGGCTGTTTCATTGTTTGCAGATACAGGTCATAGAACAACCGCAGGTTTATCCTGACGTTACAGGTACATGCAAAATGCATGGTGCACACGCCTGGTACCTGGGTACGACCCCTAGCCCATGGGCCTCAGACAACAGTAGTTGTTCTTCACACCCTAAAGAACTTAATGCAGAGAATGCTTGAAAATTGCCAAGTGGTTACTCGCGTTGCCCAATTTCAAACACCGTGATGTGGTTTTTGAAAGCAATCAGTCTTTTGCAGCACTCTCTGTTCAGAGCACAGCTCTAACAGCTTAATGGAAGCTTCCTTCTGACTCTCTGAAGAGGTCAGTTTAGGTGGCTTGTCCTAAGCTCCACCACGGACCAGAGTTGTAATCCAGATTAGCAGAATGATTTTTACTTACTCTAACTGTGGAGACCAACTTTGTTCCTGTTACAATCTCCTGTCGTCTCCATTTCACGTACTTTAATGCTGTTAGGAGGTAAATAAACTAGAGAATCATAGAGCCATAGAATGGTTAGAGCTGGAAGGGACCTTCAAAGATCATCAGTTCCAACCCCCCTGCCATGGGCAGGGACACCTCCCACTGGACCAGGTTGCTCAAAGCCCCATCCAGCCTGGCCTTGAACACCTCCAGGGATGGGGCAGCCACAACTTCTCTGGGCAGACAGGTTTATATAGAAGGATAATGCAGAAATAGGTAGATACGTTAGGTGGGGTATAGCGATGGGTGTGAGGATTATCCAGCAGGTGAAATTTAAAGCAGCAGAGTGAGAAGATATAGTGGGACAGCACCGGAGGAAGCTTAATAAGCCTAGTTTAATGAAGCCTGAGTGGTAAAGCAGGTAGAACAAGTACGTGACTGTAAAACTTTATATTGGGAGAAGAAACCTGAAGAACACCGACTGAATGGACCCCAAAGGGGATGAGATGTGGGAAGCAGGAGATAGGTGCACTAAGCAAAGGAGTTTGAAGGAAATTCAGGTGAGAGGCAGAGGTGGGGTGAAATCCAGAGCAGAAGGAAGAGTACGTGTGTTTGAGAGACGGCAGGCAAATACAGTAGTCTCAACAGAGGCTTTGGGAAGAGCTTCCAGAGATGCTGAAGAGCGTGAGGGAGGAAATGTTTCAGTGGGGAGGACACCAGCGGCGCAACAACGGTGCAAACAAATGTTTGCTCAGCTTGGAGCCCAATGGTAAGGAGGAAACGGGCATCAGGCAGGAATTTGTATGTTGTCCTTAATTTCCTCCATCAATAATATGTTATTGTGTTCATTATTTTGTCTTCCAGCCCTTGAAAACCACCACTTCAGAAAAGATTATGGCTCAGATAAACTCGTACACAGAACCTTTAAAAGGTTGGATAAGTTGGTTGAACCTCTAGAAGAAATTATAAAAGTCTTAAACAGCTTGGAATCCTTTACAGAGGAACCAGCTTTGAAATGCCCAACCCCAAAAGGCACTTCATTTCCTCAAGATTTTAAGAATAAATGATGGGGTTTATTCTAAATTGAAAAACGAAGTGTTTGGTTTTTGCCTTGCAAAGGAGATCAAGATGATCCCACCCAATCCTGGTGGCGATTTTACCTCTAGGGGAGAGTCTCATTCCATAATAATGACTATATAAAACCCACTATCTTAAGGCTTAGGGACCCTTGTCATTATGCCAGCTTAAAAAGCAGTTAATAAAATGAATTGTATTTCCAGGCCTTAAGAATATCCTGACTTTTTTTTTTTTTTGGTAAGAAGAAATGTTTGCAAGCTGTTAGGCTGTTCTGCGTTGTGGCAGAGGAAAACATGCAGCGTGATACTTAAACTATTTGGGACTTTATCCCTGAAAGCTCTCCAGCACAGACGACCTTATTGAGATGCAAACATCTGACAGTCAGCATTTTTGTATTGGGCACTTAAACCCAACCTCACTCACCACAACATAACTTCTGTTAATATATAACAGACTGTAGGGAACACAAAGCCTTTTTGGCACTTAAAAAAAAAAAAAAAAAAGCCCACGCCACAATGTTTTTTATAGAAGGAGGAAAAAAAAAATCCAACAGCAACGGTAGATGTGGCTAAAGGCTGGCAATGGCACCTCCTACACGTAAGAAAGGTGGCAGATAAGATGCTAAGTGGGGCAGGCGCATCTACTAAGCCTTGCTAGGCGCGAAGGACTGCCACCCAGAGAGGGGCCCAGGCAGCAGCTGGACAGACCGGGGGTAACGGAGAACCGAGGGCATCCCAAGGACTAAAATACATTGCTATATTTCTCCACATGTGCAACAAAGTGTAAGTAACGACTTTCTAACCTGACTCGTTTTACTCGGTTTTGGCCAGCTGTGCCAGTCACGGGGCGTAATGCTGCTATTGTCACAGGGACACGATTCTCCCAAGAAAAGCTCTTCATTGTAGAAAATGAAAAAAAAAAAANGAAAAAAAAAAAAAAAAAATGACAGGATGGTAAAGACAGCCAAGAGTCCATATGAAGGACTTTTTTTTTCTAATTTACATTTTCTAAAAATACAAATTACTTTTCTAACTTAAAAAAAAACCCTACAGATAAGAGCGCAGGTAAGCATGCTTTTTTTCAGGAGTGTTTAGTCAAAGCTTTTGTTGGGCCAACTTTCAGTTAAGCGCTTGACCTGCAAATAGGAACATGACCACCTTTACTCATTTTGTACTGCTGAGTATTAAAAAGTAGAGCTAGTACAGAACTGCGTCTTCACCATCTACTTTACCGCCCATTTACTGCTTTCCAGCATAACACAGAAAAAAGTAGCCTGGTTTGGGATTTTCCCTTAGCCTGAAATTTAAGAAACTTTGTCTGCACTGATGATCCCGGATACCTTAACATCCACGTGTACAAACATCTTAACACCCCATCAAAACCAACCATCTCAGCAAAAAAAAAAACCCAAAGCCTGTGCCTAAAACAAGAGCAGAAATGAGATATGAGTTAAGTAAAAAAAAAAAAATAAAAATCACCAGGGGAGAGAAGGCTGGTGGGGTGAGACTGTGTGGAAGAGAACGGGGCAGACAGAGCTAAGGTGGAAGCGGTGCAGGTACTAAGCCTGTCATTTATACTGTAGGGTACAGAAAGCCTCGTGCCAGATAGTTGGGACTCCGTTTTGCTAAATTTTTTTTTTTTTTTAATCTACATATGTGGCATCTCAATATATTTTTGCCTAAATAAAATGAAACCACAAACTCTTGCCGAGTTTATGTTTTGAACTTTCAATGAACTTTATTAACCAGGCAGGAAAAACTCAGTCCTGAACCTGAAAGAGAGAAAAAAAAAGGTGATGAAAAGGTGAGAACACGCTCCCACCTATGCCATTCCCGGGTGGAATTCCTCTGTCCCTGCTGTAAGCCGGTGTCTCGTCCTGAGCAAGGTAGCAGCGATGCAGCCCTTGGCATACCTCCTTAGAAAGCAGGGTTAAGCAAGCACCAACCTACCGAGAGCAGTGATTTCCAAAACCATCGGGAGACGGGGAATTCTGCAAAACCCCGGTGCTTTTCCCCTGCTATTTAACCCAGCCGGGCTTCCCCACCGAAGGCTGCCTTGTTCGAGGGGGAGACGCCTCTCGGGGCTCTGCAGCGTGACCGGGGGGATGCCCTGGCATCCTCCGCTCCCTCGGACGTCGCCAAGACACGCGGGGCTCCATCCCAGCC
>VZRU01018392.1:328185-344424 GCA_013398155.1 Pedionomus torquatus | reverse complement strand
CATCGCCCTCCCCTCCCTTCGCCCCGCATCGCCCCGCACGCAGTCCGCGGGTTGGGCTGTGGTTCCGCGGCGTCCGCAACCGCACAGCCAGACCAGGCGCCCCGTACTCTAAATAAACCGGACCCCTCAGTGATTTCTTTAGTGCCTTCTCGCTGGCAGAGGGTAAGTTCCAGGGCTGTTGGAAGATCAGACCGAGGACACGCGCCTGGTCAAAGCGTGGTCGAAACAATAGCAGTGGAAGAAAACTTTTATCAGCTCTCGAGAGATGTTCAGGTGTAAATATTATTCGGTTTGGAACCCAAAAGAATTTCCTGCACTGGAAAAAATGCGGTGGTTTAAAAGAGCATTTTTTGAAGGCAGAGGAGGATATTTTTATCGGCCAACACCACTGTCCTCTGTGGTTTGCTACTAGTATAAAAATCTGGCATTGATTTATAATGCTCCTGGAGGAATTCAGAAGAATGATAACTAAGTTTTTTAGCTTTTTTGCAGTTGCTAGGAAAGGCCACAGGAAACTGTGAACAGAGCCGGATCTCAGTCCACAATTTTGCACTAATGGTGATGACCACCATCACTGTAGAAAGAGCTTGTAGTTCTTCTTTTGCTTATGGATTATTACAATAACACTGGAAAGTAAGGTCTTTGTTTCTAAAACAGCAGGAAAAGGTGAAATCGTGCTTTCCATACTCCAAGTCACTAATACTTTGGTGACATCCTAGGCGCTTTCACGCAACAGAGTATTGAAAGGTGAGGAATGAGTGTTAGGAGCAGTGGACATCATTGTAAGAGTACGTTTTGAGAAGAATTGCTTGCATAGTCTTAGGTTGGAGGTGAAGTGTTTTGGCGTAGGTCTTCGATACTCTTGCTTTGCAAAGCGAGGAATACAAGTGAGTTCTTTAATTCAGTGGCTTCAGAGCATGCAAGCTTCCTAGATTGCGGTTGTTTTATACAAAGCCCCCTAAATACCTGCCCCCTTTGCTTCTATAGGAGCTCTTAAAAAAACTGTGTCTTCCCTAAGCAAGCTAGTGCTAGCCCAATTAATACCAGTTTTACAGATTGCACCAAGCAGTGTACAGCATCATATTTTAGGCACCTTGGCTGTGTAGCCAGCTCTGGGCCTCATCTTTGCTTGGCTGTGAATGGTGGGTTTCCTTTCACTCTTTAAAAACAGTGTCCTAGTGCTTTGAACTAGTTTTCTGAACTGCTGTTCCTTTGGTGGGTTTTGGGTGGTGTGGTTTGGGGTTTCCTAGTTTGGTTGGTGGTAGTTGGGGTTTTTTGCTTGTTTTGTTTAAGCATTGCTCAAAACATGCTTTGCTTTCCAGGAAAACAAAATTCCTTGCTCAGCAGCCATTAGAATCCTAAGAGTGAATTTGCAACTGTAGTTTCTGCTGCATTGTTAAAGTCGGCTTATTTACTAAGGTTAATATAGGCATTGAGAAGCAAGTTCTCTCCCATTCCTCTATTTCTGAGGGCCTAATAACTTTGCTGCCTGTCACCATGTGTTGGCACTCCTTGAAAACGTCTTGTATCCTTATAGTAATTACTTCTGCATCTAGCAATTAAGCATTCTGTCACATTTTGGGGGTCAGATTTCAATAAATTAAGGTATCTGTTGTGCAAGGTGTTATAGGGGAAATGTGTTAGTAGTACATGTTGCATTTTTGACTGGCGAATACTTAGGCAAAGCTCTCTCTTTTCAAGTAGTTCCCATTTCTTACGTGTTTTTAATTGTCACCAAAAGCATTCCTAAGAATTATTTAACCAGGGAAAACTAGATCATTCCTGATGGTGGACAGCTTCAAAATTTGTGTCAAGTGTTTGGCAGAGTATTTACTTGTACTGTCTCTCATATATCTATTTGTTCATGAGAAAATACTTTAAAGCACTGGTTCAACGTGGTCAGTTGATGTCTTCAGGGAAAAGTAGGCTGTGGTGTAAATAATGTCTTGTTGGAGTAATCAAGTTCAAGATCTTCAACGCTGCGCTTTCTTGCTGTCTTTCTATTAAATGCTAGGTTTAGTTTCAGCGTGCTATAGAACATAGTGGTTTGGGTTGGAAGGGACCTTAGAGATGATCTAGTCTCAAGCTCCCTGCCACGTGCCTCCCACCAGACCCGGTTGCTCAGCCCATCCAGCCTGGTCTTGAACTGTTCCAGGGATGGGGCGTCCACAAATTCTCTGGCAACCTGTTCCAGTGACTAAACCACCCTCACAGGAAAGAATTTCTTTCTAATGCCTAGTTTGAATCTTCCCTCTTTCAGTTTGAGGTCATTACCCCTCCTCCTATCACTACATTCCTTGATAAAGAGTCCCTCCCCATGTCTCCTGTAGGGTCACTTTAGGTACTGGAAGGCTGCTACAAGGTCTCACCAGAGCCTGCTCTTCTCCAGGCTGAACAACCCCAGTTGAAGACAGGCTGAGAGAGGTGCTCTAGCCCTGGTGACTTGGTAATAGTACATACTGAATTTAACCACTTAACACTCACAGCTTTGCGTGGTGTATATTTTAAAATTACTTTTCAGGAAATGTTCTTTTTAGAGATTTACTGGGTGTTTTATTGTCTTATTTTTCCAGAAAATAGTCTTTCTCTAGAATGTAGTTGCCATTTTATGCTAAACATCTTCCTTTTATGATCAGGATGTCACTGTGGTGGAGAGCAATGATGAAGAAATTCTGATACTCTGAAATCGAAATGGGTTACTGTTGACAAAATGCATTGACGGAAGATGCATGGTGCCTACAAGCTTCTCTGCCCAAACTGGAATACAAATCCAGATTTTACTCCAAAGGAAGTAGGCTGTAACTCCTGTTGCTGTAATTTCAGAGTATTTAACGATATAGGAAAGTAAAAGTTTCTGTTGTTTCAGTTATCTTGAAATAACCATGAGAAATGTCAGCAAATCGTTATTCATTAATGATTAATTTCTCTTCTGTTCAATAAGAAGGCAATAGAGCTAGGTCTTAAAGAGTCCTGTGTCCAGAATGTATTTTGTATGGAAGTTGGTGGATGACAGAAGCCGCAGGGGAGGCTGTGAAAGGGGCTGGTGACAGGTTGGGAGTAGTGGTGGCGCTTTGTGTCGGTTGTGACTAGAGGCCATTGCTATACAAGAAAAAGCTGGTTTTTATCTTCTCAGCACAAGTGCTTATGTAAGTAATGGTGGCTTTTGAAAATGGCTTTGGGAATACTTGCAGATTTTTTTCCCCTTTCAGTGGTCGTAAAGTAGTTTCGTGATAGCTTGTTGAATCTTAAAAATCGCTTTCAGTCTAAATATTAAGTCCTGTAGGATTTGGAATTTGTTGCCTCATAATAGTTCTTCAGGTTGTGAAAGGGAACAAAATTGCATGTAATTATCATTACTGTGAAGTTTCCTGCTTCAAATATAAAGCTGCATAACCATTTCTAGCTATGTCTAAAAGTGTTTTTCAGTATTAGCTTGATGCAGGTGTGAAGCTTATTGGTAACGTTTTTCTCATGTACAGCTGTGCTAGTATTTATCCATCCATCCAAGAAACACAGAGAGTTCCCGTTCCGCTGCACCGCCAGTGCTTTGTGGGGACTCACATATAGGATGAGAGCTCTGTTTTGCATTGTTATAGTAATTCTTCTGTCCCGCTCCAAGCAAAACAAGCTGCACTGGTGAAAGTGCAGCTTTACTTTTGTAACTGTTTACACTGGAGGATTCTGCTGGCATAACTGTGTGGGTAAGTTTTTTTCTGAACCCCAACCAGGAGAATGACAACTGGTTTTGTCATGCCTTTTTTTAAAAAGTGTGTATATAATCAAAATCTTGGTCCACTGAGGAAGGACAGTTAGATAGCTGGGGTTTATTTAGTTTGTGCTTATGAACAAAGCTTACGTTTTCACCTAACCAAGTGGAAGTCATCTGAATTCAGAAGTGCTCTTCTGTTAGTAACAGGGTGATGAATGATTTAAAAAGGTGTTCAAGGACTCGTATCTGTGTATTTTGCACAAGAAGTTACCAGATTTGAGATGCAACGGTCTCCTGACCCGTTTGTGGGATATGGCAGAGATACTAAGAGTGTAGAAGTGATTCAAATGTGGAATCTGCATGGGATGTTCATCCAGTCTGGATTAGCTCTTCCCTTCTTATTGCTACCCTAGCAGTAAGGGTATGACTTCTTGAAACCACTCCAGAAGCCAGGACTCTCTGTAGAAGGCTTGTGTGGTGTTTGGTTAGTATTGTACTGAACAGTGTTGTAAACAAGCAGAGAGCAACGAGCTCTTTCTGTGGGGAAAGAAAGAGTTCCTGCTACTGGAGTAGTCCACCATACTCAGTTGTGTACTGACAGAATGTTGCTGTGTTCCAGTTGGAAAAACTTAGGGAAACTTTAAATGCCAAATGTGTCAAGCATAGCAATTACAGGGTATGTTGTAAAGTAGTTGAAATCCTTCCCTGAATGGCTGGAAACTAGAGAGAGCACTGGAATCTTGTTCTAGTGGTTTTACTCTTTTGACTAGCAATTTGCCTTCAGCGGTATCTTCATTAGTGATTCCCCACATAAGGATTGAGTTAAATGAAAGAGCAGTTCTAGCCATTTCTTCCTATTAATCAGGTAGTGTCTTTGCATTGCCCAGTGTCTCTGTGCATTTTCTGGTAAAACAGCTTTTTTTTTTTGGGAAAAAATAAAGTCTTAGTAAGTGTTTGTTCTAAATAGGGGAACATGCATCCTCCTTCCCTCTCTGTCCCCCACTTCTGACCACTAATACCTTTACCATCCATAGAGAGGTTTTAGTGTTGTGACAGAAGTCTGAAATACATTTATTTGACCTGGATGACCATTCATGTTGGGCCATCCTCCCGTTCGCTTTGTCTAGTGAATACATTCATCTTCTTATTGTTCCATTTGTGGTTCTTCCTTCAAATCCAGCAGGGTGAAAGAAGCAGTATAAGCATTCTCAGGCCTTGGTAAAAGGATCTTACAAGATTGTTTACTTCCAGTCTGTTTTGCTGTTGATGCCTTTGTAAATTCTGATTTTGACCAGTCCTCTGGGCAATACCTGTTTATTATTATTATTTTCCATCTCTTTTTAGCACATGATAAGCTAATATGCCTTTTCTTTGTCAAGACGTGTCCCCCTCCATGTTTGATGGTATGCTTTTAGTATCCTGACAGTTAGCTGGGTAAGGGAGATACTTGGTCAAATAAGTCACATAACTGTACAGATTTCTAAGTTTATTTTCAATTCCAGAAGCTTTGTAGCCGCTTCTAAGTCACTGAATGTACGTCTTCAAAACCTGGTGTCTCTGTGCCATAGAATAGCAAGCACTGTTTTGGAATAAGGCTAGGCAGTATAGTAGTTTTCTAATGGAAAATCCATGTGCAAGTAGTGTAATTCCTCTTTAAGAGATGATACAGACAACTATTCTTGCTGAATTTAAAAAGGCTGTTTTCATAGAGAAACATATTGTAGACCAGTACCTAGAGTTGGAATTCACAAGACTCAACTAAAAAGGACCGATTCTTGTACGCATTTAGTTCCTTTTAGTTCAGCACTGGTTCCTACTGAAGTGGGAAGGACAGCGATGGAGAAGTATCAGAAGCTGTTCATTTCCCCTCTAAATTCTTTTGTTTTTGCATTTATCTCTAAGTGCAACTTTGAAAAGGTTGGTTTTCAAAGTGATCCTTTAATTGTTAGTTGTAATTGGAAAACATTATTGTATGGTTGGTTGTTTTTCACTCTTCTGTTTTGGGGTGAATCATCTGAAATGATACAGTTACTAGGTGGAAAAATAAACCCAATGTAAGTAAAGTATTTCCTCTTCCATTGAGTACTGAATTGTACAGCAAGTAAGAAAAGTATTTAGTTTAGGTTGCAATTGGTGGTTGAAAGCTTGTTAATGTTCAGCCTTGCCAGTTACTGCATTTTCTTGCCAGTCTGTCGTGTAGCCAGTAACCTTAAATAAGTGGAGATGTTGGTTGACTGAAGATAAATATTCCCTTGTGCTCTTTCTAGGCCGTTTCTCCAGTACTGAAGACTGCACCACTGTCTATCCTATCGTGGTTTGTTCCTAAAGCTTACTTAAAAGACAAGATAATCTGGAAAAAATGTTGTAGGGCAAAGAGTGGAAACAGCCTGCCAGCTGTACGTTTATCTGCTTTTATACTGAAATATATGAAGCATCTTGCTTTCCAGTGGAAATTGGGTGGCTTTGGTTTCATTGAAAAGCACAGGGAGAGAAGTGTTGTTACGATCACTTATTGCACTGAAGTGAACAAGCTGCTAAGTATTGCTAAAAAATACTTCAGTTTATGTAGCTTCACTGTAACAAATAATTGCTCTGATAACTTTTAATTATTGTCGTTTTATAAAAATACCTCAGTCTAATCCTCAAATTGGAAATGTTTCATGATAGGTTGAATGTTTCATGGTAGACTTAGTGAAATGTGAAATGATAGGTTGGTGGTTTCTTACAAATCAAAAAGGAACTTCTGCTGCTTTGGCTATTCAAAACTAGTGGCTCAGGCCTATAAATGTGGACATGATAACTTCCAAGGTAATTTCAAGAGATTTAAACTCATATCCTAAATATGAATAATGATATTGTAAGGTTATACTGTAATTGAAACTGCATCACAAGAGACAAATACAGACAACCCGCCCCTGGGTCTGATCACGTGTTCATAGCTAAGGTACTAAAGATTTTTCAGTATTGATATATAATACATTACAGTATAATAGGAAAAGAACTGTAACGGTAATATAGATAGAAGGCATCTTTGAGGAAGCCAGCTGGTTTAATCTCTTGCTCAAAGTGGGGCCAGTTTTGGTCAGATTGCTAAGGGTCTTGTCTGGTAAAGTTTGGAATATATTCAACCTGTTGAGGCTGGTCTAAAGAGCAGCTCTGTCTTCCAGCCTCTCAACCCTTCCCTACCGGTTTGGTGTCAGCCACAAACTCGCTTAGAGAACTTTCCATCCCCATTGTTCAGGTTGTTAATAAAGGTGTTGCATATTATTGGCACTAATAGCACTCCCTAAGGGATGCCACTTAACTGGCTGCCGGTTAATAATACTGATTTCAACCTTTTGTGCCTGAAGACGCAGCCAGTTTTCCACCACCTAATAGTACGCTTCTGCGGCCTGTATTTAACCAGCTTGGCTTTAAGGTTACTACAGGGAGACCAAATCAAAGGCCCTTCTTCAACTTTGAAGGCAAGTTTCAAAGTTTCTGGAATTACTGGTGCAGAAAACCCTAATGTGAGAGCTGTGTGCACTAATACAGCTGAATGATTGAAATAGTCTACGTGAGAGAAATTGTTCAGGGTTTTCTAGTTTCTTTTTGGAAAGTGCTGGAAAACTGCTTTTCCAAGGCATCAGGACAAAAGAATAAGCAATTTGAAAGATAGCGAGAGGTCTCTTCATCTTGGGTAGATGAAGCTATTAATAATTTGGAAGAGTAATACTGAAACAGATTTTCTGTGGAAGACCCATGGTACTATGGTATTTACCTGTTTAACTTTTAAGCAATATTATAGAGCCCTAGGACTTCATAATATTGTAATGAAACTACTATGAATGATGAATAATAAGTGGTGCTTTGGCTTCGTTCTCCAGTTGAGTCCATCTTGGTTATCTTATCTCGTCACACTTGTTTTGAACTGTCTTCTGAAGGTAATGGGATTAAATAGCAATCTGAGGTATTTGTAACAGTGTTTTCAAAAGTAAGGTCTAATATTCATAGTTGTGGAGGAAATAATAATGAGTAAACCCTGAAGGTTGAAGGAATTAAAGGATAAATGGAGAAGCACTCAAAAGTTGCTGCTTCTAAAACCTCAACAGTTGGAATTTTGCCTTCAAAATGCTTTCATGACTTTGGCGATACTGGTTTGTCCCCAATCAGAATATTCAGATCTAATCACTGAGAAACTCATTTATTGAACAGATCAGGAAGGAGACAATTGGAATAAAGGATGAGATACATAACCTATTGTAGGATAAAATTAGACTTTCATCTCTGTTTCTGAACTGGAAGGGAAAAAAAAAAGGCATTTCAGACTACCCCATTTTAACTTTGGTTTGGCCTTTTTTAGTGCAACTGTGCTGATTCTAGTTCTTAATTTCCAAAGCTTAAAGTATATTAGCCTGTAATTATTGTTTTGTTTTTCTACTGTCGGTTCAGTGGGATGATGAATACTCCCTCAAAAAAGGGAGAGGAGGGTATTTTTAATAAAAGAGTGAGAGATTTCTGTCTAGACTTGGGAGTGTGATTTCTTTGTGATTTATGTCTTTATAACAATTTTTTTTTGTGCAAGTACTGCTTTCATAAATTATTATTAATTTTTAAAAAATGGGAAAAAAAGTGAAAAATGCAACCCTTCTTCACTTGGTTCCACGCGTGTAACTTCCTCTGAGGATATGGTGTGGCAAGTACTATGAATGGATTAATTTCTGCAGTCATTCATAAATTACCAGAAGCCTGGTGAATTATTTTATAATTTCTCCAGACTTTCCAGCAGGCTGTTTGTGCTTTGAATGTACTGTATCCCAGATGTGCTGCTTTCAAAAGACTCAAGCTAAAAAAGCCTCAAACCACAAAACCTCCCAAAACAAATAACCCTCTACCTCCTATGTGAGAGAAGCTAAAAACCATCCAACTCTTGACTCTTATGCCCGACAGATTTTCTTTATGGAACTTGAACATTCATGTGTCTCAGATGGCGACTGAGTTTAAGCAGATCTATCTGTGCTGCTTAAGATATATAACATTTTCCGTGCCAAAACCATAGTTTCTGTATATCTCAGTTGGAGCTGGGCAGAAACAGATTTCCTTTTTCACAAGGAAAAGTTGAAGCAGGTCTCACCCCAGCTTTAAATTAAATATGATAATATGAATTAATATGCAAAATATCTATTGGCACAAACTTCTCATGCATTTTTCTTTGTTTTATCTCTGGAGCATAGTTGTTTTCGAAATCCTCCTGTAGCTTAAAATGTACAGAGCGCTTTTGGAAAGGTCCCTGTTAAGTGCTCAGTTCCACGTAAGTTTGTACTGATTTCTTAAAACTATCTTTATCTGGTTTGCATTCATTACATAGATGTAAGCTCATGTATGTTTTTTTTCTCTGCTACTTCTTTTTTAACGTTGGAATTGTGTATTTAAAGACTTTCCAATTGGAAGACTGTAGGTGGGTGACTATTTCCCGTGCTTCACAAGGTCATGGGAAATTAAAATAAAAACCACAACCCTGCTGTTTTATTTCAAGATTTTGCTCTATTTGATCTGCTTGCGTGTTCCTAGGAAGGACTGGATGGAACATTTAGGTCTCTTACTCTAGGACTGCAAATGTCATATGCAACTCTGTCGTATGGCATAATCACGTATCATTTTAAATGTGGCCAGGTTTTGTGCCCGATACGAGAACATCATCCTGGGTGAAGGTAAGGTTAAAAAACAAAAGATAGCAAACAGTAAACCCTCAGAGAAACAAAATGACACTGTGTCAACTGCAGATTTTATTTAAATTACTACTCACCCTTCAAACAAAAATACAAACCAAAAAATATGCGCTAGGCATGTGCTTCACACAGTTATGCAGTACTTCATAAAAATGAAATAGCATTCATTTGCTTGATCTGAAGCCTCTATAGGTAACTAATGTTTTGAATCTCTTTAAGTTGGAGACTTGAGTTAGGTGACAGACTTGTAGAAGCGTGGTCTGGGGCAGCACTGAGAGCTTTCTGTGTGTAGACAGTGAATCTAAGTGTAATCAAGGTTGGAAGGAATCTCAGTCTCCAGTTTATCCAACCTGGTTGCTCGAGGCTTTATTCAGGTAGGTCTTGAAAACCTCCAAGGATGAAGGTGGCACAGCCTCTGAATGTCCCTTCCAGTGCTTGACTGTCCTTATGAAAGTGTTTTCCCTTCTTTTGATCAGAACCCCTCTCCTATAGATTTACATCCATTGTCTCCTGGCATGCATTGCTGCAAAAAGCTCAGCTCTACACTCAGTGGCTGCCTGGGACAACTGGAAAAAAGATGCTTTTGGGTTTTTTTGGCAGAGCAATAACCTAGCCTGCTTCATTCAGCAGAAATAAGAGGCGCTATAATGAGATCTGAGGCACAGTAGTTGGGCAGAGTGCTTACAGCACACAGATGTGGAAAAAGTATTGTGGAATACCTGCTGTTTGTCTGTATGTGTAGTGTCTAAGCCAAAAATATCAATGAGCAGAGACCGGAGTGATAGGCAGAAGCCAAGCAAGCAGCAATGGAGATGTCCCATCTTTCACCGTTCCTCCTCTCAGTACTTTTTGTCCTTGCTAATTCTCTTTCTTTTTTTTTTTTGTAGGAACCTTTGCTTGTCCTACTTGTCTGCTGTGTACTTAGTGATATTTTTTTTCCCCATACAATACACAGTTTAGTGTTTGTAGGAACATGGAATCATAGAATGGTTTGGAAAGGACCTTCGAGATCACCTAGTTTTGAGTTGAAACTTGCAATCACCGAGACTAGTCTCTTCCTACTCTATGCAAATAAGGTGTATTTAATTGCTTTGTAAAGCTCTGGTTTAATTTTTCCTCTCTAGTCTGTAAGAAAACAAGACTGATTGTAGTGAGTCTGACTTAAGGAGCCACCTAGCTCTGTGTCCTGTGCCTACAGTGGCCAGAAACAGACACAGAGTAAGGACAACCAATGTAGAAATCTTAGGAGGCATTTGCTGTGAATTAGTTTTCTAGCCTCTTGGCAGTTTTCATCTTGAAGACTTGCAGCAACGGGTGAAGGTTACTAAACAGGTAGAAATTAAAATTTATTTGCCAAGCACTCATTCAGTCTCCCTTTGAACCTGTGTAAACTGTTAGCATACCAAAAAATCAGTGGGCAATGAAGTCCCTCTTTCTAGGAACCCTTATATATGATGAGCCACCTTTTTATGTTTCTGATTGCCTCTTCTTCCCCCAAAGACCCAGTGTGGTACCTGTTATCACCGACATGATCCTTGTTCATTAGTTTTAGAGCAAGGCTGTCATAATGACTAAAAAGCATTTTCTAATTTAATTTTGTTTTGTTTGCCGGGATCTCTGGTCTATTCTCTAGCTCTTGTTTGACAGCCTGTTACAGCCATCAATCTACTGCTGCTCCCTAGGACTATTTTTTTCTTTTTTTACTGGGGAGGGTCTGTGATGCTTTTCATCACTCTGTGCAAGCGCTTGAACTTTTAGATTTTTGTGGTTTATCTGTTGAGGAAGATGGTTCATCTGATGTAAACCTTGGCTTAAGCTCCTGTGGAACCGTATCTGAAGATAAGTATTTTTTGGCTGATCCATTCACATTCACCACATGTTCCCTGGTAGGCTTTTGTTTTCGGAAGTGGCTTATTCATCCAGATTGGTTTAGACATTTTTTGTATGCTCTCCTGTTCAGATGCAGGCCCTGACTGTTGTACTACTTTCAATGAGAAGTTCTGGATCCTCATCATAAAAGTTCTTGTGCAACCAGATTCGTGTGACCTGACTAACCAGGTCCTTTTAGTTTACCAGAATTTGTAGTTAGGGCAGACTTTTGAAGTTTCTTGTTAAAGACCTTTGAAGTGGAAACATAAATATCTTGTTACTTGAACCAACCACATGTGGTTGCTTAGTACAAAACAGCAAATTATTTTATATAACCTTCTCTTCTGTAATGTCCTCCTTAGTTATAAAACCCAATCTCTGAGCTGTGCAGTAATTCAGATAAGAAGCCTGTGTGCTGTAACATCTAGAAGTATGCAGGCCCTACCAGATTAACACTTGGCTTGAGTTTATAAATGTTGACATTTATTTTTCTTATATATTTTATCTTTTCATTTCTATATTTTGTTCTAGGGCGAGAAATAGGGAAATGACATGAGCATTGCCAATCACTTGAATTTTTTTTTGCTTGTATGTAAAAATTGCGAAGTGTAGAGACTGAGGTTCCTGTGTTTACTAATTGTACATGGAGAAAGGCTACACAAGAAGCTGGCTCCTAATGATCGAAGTAGTGGCAAAATAAACAAATGCAACATTCATTCTTGAATGGGTCATTGATTTAAAATAGTTTCTTAATTGTTTACATAGTGCTTTTTGTCTTGTTTTACCTCCTCCTTGGAGCCAGCAGCACTAAAAGAAATTAAGCTGACGGACATCTTTTATAATTGGAAAGGGTAGAGTTGTTTGTGATACTGAACGCTAAATTAGATGGTAGCAAATGAGAAAAAAGTTATTTGCATGGTTTTTTCATCCTCTTCAGTGTTTAGGTACATATATGCATACTAAGGTCTTCTTTTAGATTAAGAAGCAGGAAACTGTTCTGCTAAATTAATTTATTTTTTTTATAAAACAGCCTTTCTTCCCCACCCCTTTTTTTTATTTTTTATTTAAAGAATATTTGTTCTTCTGGCTTTTGAATTTGATATGTCCCTGAATTTAAAAAAATAAATAAATTCTTCAAGATCTTTTGAGCTTATGAAAGATGACCTTTATTGCAAAGATTAGGAGCTCATTAATGTTCTGGTACCCTGAAGCAGATTATTAAACAAACCTAACTTCAAAAAAGCTCTTCAAACAGCAGTGTACTGTAAGTAGTCCTTTTGAAAGACCTCTAAGAACTCTTAGTCTGCTCTAGGAGCTCTTAAAATTAATTTAATCTGAATAATTCTTCCAAGGTGCAGTGAACAGACTAGTCCATGATGTGAAATACAATCTCAATTTCTTCCATAATAGCACTTTTTATCTTTGCAGGCTAAGTTGGGAATTGTTATTGATCAACTAAGCCATGTTTTACCAAGTTAGAGCTATGCCAGCCTTACTAGCATTATTTTTTAAAAAAGTATTTTAAGGTAGTTTTTCTTAGTTTGGCAGTGGTTACTTTTTACTTGTGCTAATGGGGTTTATTAATTTTTTGTAGACTAAATCCGATCTGAAATAGTATTATGACTTCGATCTTGGTGTTTTTCAACATGAAGCCAAGTATCAAAAGTCATATTGATCACTTCTCAGACAACAGTACTTGGAAATACCTTACTAATACCTGAGTTAAGCAATTAGCTCTCCTCATCCCACGTTATATGACACGCATTCTTTAAAATGTAGAAACACTATTTCAGCACGTGTAACCTGCAACCCAGGGCAGAACCCCTGCACTCCTGCTCTGTTCTTCATACTGTCACTTAAACTATTATATTTTCAGAGGTACCATTTAATGATGAGTAATTTTTTCTGAAGCTGGTACTGGGGTTGCCTCTAGAACAGAAAATCAAAATCTAATCTTTCTCTTTTTTTTATTTTTTTTTTCTTTCCTAGAAATATTGTAGGCTTTTATGTAAATAGTCACGTAATTTCTTATGTTCTTATATTTGAAGTTTTCCGTGAAGTCTGGTCTGAGTAAAGATCTGGGTGTTTTGGAATGTGGGAGGTGGAGTGGAAAGCCATGTTTAGCTTTACCATTTTCCTCCTACTTATAAAAGCTCTCGGATCCCTATGTGAAAAAGTGCTACTTAACTTAATGTACTACTTCCAAGATGAAAGATATAGTTTTGTGTGTGTGTGATGTTGTGCTTCAAAGGGTAATTGCATGACACTGTCATTTCGGTTAGATAAAAGCTACAGACGTCTGTAAGATACTGAATCAAGCAGAATGATTTAAAAACTTACTGTACAGACAGGTTTTGCAGAGCAGTCCTTTGGGTTCATCCTTTAAGAAAAAACACGAAGATGTGGTGAATAGAGGTGCTCCATATTAGTATTTGATGCCAAAAAGATTCTTTTTTTGTGGTTTTAAATTACATTCGTTACTGCCATAGTATGCTGAGAAGAGGTTTAAAGATATATTTGGGCCTTACATCATTAGTTTACAGACTTCTCTTTTTTTTTTCACGAAATTTGAGTGTAACGAATTGTAGACTTCTGCTTTGAGGAGGAAAAAAATGAGATGGGAACAGCATGCAGTTACACTCCAAAAGATGTTGTAGACCTGGGTATTGGAGAAGTTTGTACTACAGTGGGCAACAGCAAAGCGTTGCTGGAAGACTGGTGGTATTGATGTCACTTTAGTGAAGTCACATTCATGATGCCGTTAACGAAGCACTGGTTTCACAAAGAAGTCACATTTCTTTCACAAAGGCATTAAATAGTCTGGTAAACTCAGAAGCGTGATGATTTTTCAAATTTGGAGGTCTACAGCTGAATATTTAAGTAAGTAGCATACATTTGGTGTGCTAAGTACTCTGCTGAAGCATTCCAGTGAAGTATAGTGGAACTGGGCACTTGGAGCCTACTTGTCAACTGAATTAGGAGCCTGCACTTGACAACTGAGTGTTTAGGGGCCTCCATTCAGACGCTTCTGAATAACGGCGTAGCCAGAGTTTAGTTCATCCTAACACATCTGTGGAAGAATTTTCTGTTCAGCCTGTTTCTCTTCTCTTCTGATCTGTTACTAACTGGAAGAATTGAAAAGGGATCCTTAATACTTCTTAATGAACTCCTATGAACAACACAGAAACCCTAAAGGTCATTCTTTGTGAAAAGGGATGTAAACTAAAAATTATGAGAACTTGTACAGTGAGTGCACGTAAAGATATCTTGTATCCTATTGAAGATGATGTGCATTGTAATTATCTTGCATGAAATAAAGGCACTTCAGGCACTTGACTTTTACAGCAGAATGTAGGAGTTATTTTTAGCCTGAGGCAGAAACTGAGGAGCATCCTATTATCTGACAGTCTTCTTTAGTCTAAAGCATAAATGGGTGTTTTAATAGAATCCTATTTTGTGGGTTTGCTTCTTCCTTTCAATTAAAAAAAATTGAGCTCGTCAGATGTCAGATCAGTTTTTGTCAAACTTGCCCGGAGGCTATTTGAACGCAGGTGTTGCTAAGCAGCTCAACACTAGAAACCACTTCTCCTAGCGTGTTACATTTTTTATAAGGTGCAAGAATGTTTGAGAGTCAAACCGAGAAATTAGAAAGGGGTATATTAACGTATTATATTCCCAGCTACCATTCTGCTTCCCTTTTTTGATTCTTCATAATTTTTTTTTGTGTTTTGTTTATTTAGAAAGATAGGAGATTGCTGAAAGCTTTAGAACAGATATACACACGAACACTTTCTCCTAGCTGGCTCAGAGAGACTGGAAACTGAGATCTGAAGCGTGAATTCTCTACACTGTAAGCTTTCAATTAATTATCCATTCCACTATGATGAGTGTAGACATCCCTACAGCTTTGTAGAAGTCGGTACAACTTCTAAGTTTAGGTTGAGGATTGTTGTTCTGCTTTGAGATCCCACTTCGGTTGATCTGGGAGCGCTGTGATGGTGCTCGTGCACTGGTGAACTTGTGGTTAATCAGTCACGCTGACCTAACGTGGCTCCATCTACAAGTCCTGGGAAAGGTGGACATGCAAATGCAATGCGGTGATGTTCAAGCTGACTCTCGAACCTTTGGATCTCAGCATTGCTTTCCACTTCCAAGAGCGTTTTAGTGCGTTGCCGCCACATTGAGTAAGTACAGCTATGTTTGTAAATCAGTGCAGATTTTGCATTGAGTCGTGTACTTGAGGTCTACGTGTCACAAACTTTAGTGTGGAAGCAGCAGTAGTGCAAAGAACATCCCTTGTACCACCTCGGCAGAATGGAATGGTAAAGATATACCTGTTTCTGTCCCTTTAAAACTATACCTGTAAAAACCTTCTTTAAACTTGTTGGGGTTTTCTATTTTTTAAACAAAGTAGATTTACTGGAGTTGTAGTAAATAACAAAAAAGGCTAAACTGAAGGATAAATTATGTGGAGATAATAAACATGGAGATCCCTTAATACACTACAGAACTTTGACAAAGATCACATATGTCCTGATATTTAAAAAAGCAGATAAGGAATGATAGTTTACTAGAGACACAGTTTAGAAGAAACAGTGTTGTGGATTTTCTTCTCAGTTAGGACTAGAGGTTGCACTCTCTGTAGAGAATTGATGAACATGATAATTAATAGGCAGCTCACTAAGCAGAGGCAGAAGAATGGAATTTTTATCAGAGTAACATCATCCTTGTTTTAATAGGTTCTATTAATAAGCATACTAAAAGCTACTAAGTGTTCAAGTGCCCAAGCTCACGTTTCAGCTTCATTACTGCCATCATTAATGGTTATACTTTATTTACCCTATAATTAAAGTAAAAAATAGAAGATTAGAACAGATTAAATTCTCATTGCTGCTAGAACATCAGAACTGTAGTCAGTAACCTAACATGAAGACAACTTTTTTTTTTGGGGGG
>VZRU01018392.1:314138-328178 GCA_013398155.1 Pedionomus torquatus | reverse complement strand
TCCCTTTTTGTCTGTTGAATTCTGGAAAAAAACAGGCTGGGTTGCAGTAACCATGAACTGTTTTAAAACTGAAATGACCAGATAAGTATATTCTCCCTTAATTTTCCAAGGCTAGAATGTGACAGACAAAAGTTGTGTTGGAAAAACAGGTAAGCACATGGCACAGAGCGAGTGAAGTGGCAGAATTTGAGTGTGAGAAGACAAGGAAAAGTGTGTTCCAGTCAATTTGTGTATACGCTGTTTTTTAATTGTAGGTTGTGAAGTGGAAAGCGTGTTACAGGCACTCTTAAACATTCTTAACAGGTGACCAAAATTCCAGTTCATATAAATGTATATGAATCTGAGCTAAAATTAGCTTGGTTGTGTTTATACGAGCAGTATTTAAAATGTATGATATAAAATGTACCTCTATTCCCCCATGAATTTGAGAAATTGAACTGGAAGTATTTATGTAAGGAATAGTTCAGTGTAGTGATCTAAATCTGAAACAAAAGGTAAGGGGATGCTTTTTTTTTTGTTTGTTTTCCACAGTCAGTGGTTCTGCATACCAGGAATCTGGCTGAAGTTTGGAGGGACTGTATAAACCAGGACCTGTTGTTGGACTAGCATTTTATTTGTATCAAAAGTTACTGATTAGCAAAAGGGAAGTAGTAACTGTAAAATATTTTTCCACAGTTCTAAGTGGATTCTTTTCTATTATCATCTGCTTTTGTTCAACTTTGCAAATTCAGATTTTTCTCTTTTGTACAAGGATGGTTCTTCCACTGTGACACTGTTTATTAGGAAGATGCACTAATGAATAATGAATTAATACAGTACACTTCCCCCAATATACTGGGGATTATTTTAGCCTTAGGATTTGTGTTTAAAGAAACGCTTGAGAAATAAATGAAGACATCTTTCATTTGTTACTAAGTGCAGTTTATATAGTGCTGATATTGGTGTTAAAATAATAAATTTAGAACGTTAACGTTACAAACCATACTAATCTAGCTCTCTTAGCATGTACAAACCATCCATAAGCCAGCATGAACTTCAGTAGATGGCTGGGTATAAGAAGTGAGCTTGGAGGGAATGGCACTGGTGGGGTGGACTGAATATGCTGAATGAGATGTACAAAAGTGGACTGGGTGAGGTGGGAGGCAGCGTGTCTAGACAAAGAGGCGTAAAGAATTTAGTGGTAGGTCACAGATGCTGGTGCATGGATTTGGCCACCTGACTCTGAAAACAGCTCTGCATCTAAGCTTGAACAGAAATAAGTGTGGCTGATTTGATTTGGAAGGGCCTTAGCTTTGAATCAGCTTTGAATCATGAAGGGCATGTTTTCTCTGCGATAGGCAGCCCTTCCAAAGAGGACTTGAAATAATACATTCCGTCAGCTCATTTTTTACATATAGAGGAAGCTTGTTTGAAAACAACAGTTTTGCGGTTTGCTTGGCTTGTAGTTATATGGATATCTATACCTTAAAATATTTTGCTTGGTAGAGGCTGATCTGAAAAGTGCAATTGTAAATGAAAGTTTCTTGGGGGGGAAAAAAAAAGAAAATTATTCACCTTATTTTTCACTTTTTACTTTTAAGTACATAACTAAAATTTTAGGTGTCATACATCATGTCTGTAAAAGGACGTTGCCTTAATCGGTGGTAGCAGCAGGTTTTATTTAACACGAACAATCTGAAAATGGCATGTTCAGTCATGCCTAAAATGTATGACAAACAAAATGCCTGAAGCTGATAGAGATAACAGCAAATGGGGACTATCTCCTAGCAAAGAGACATCGGCTCATTAAACAATCATGTTCATCCCTGGTATTCCAACCTTTTCTTTTCTTTATTCCCTCAAAATTCTGGCACTGCCAGATACTGGCAGTAGTGTGCACTAGTAATTAAAAGAAGAGAAAGGATGTGAAGCTTATATGCCCAAACAAGTTCATTTGAGGTAAAACCATGTGATAGCAGTACAACATTTCTCATTGATCGTTGAGAGGACTTAATTCGTAGTAAATCTTTTTCCCAAAATAGAGTCACAAAAAATCCTCGCTTATTGAAGGGGAGAAGAAAGAGAATAATCCATTTAAAGTGCAGCAAGCAAACTTCTAAGTCCGTTTTTTGGGGGTTTTTTTTTGTGAGCATGTAACAAAGAAAAGTAGGAAAAGAGTAAAAAGTAGGGTTAAAAGCTAGAATAATCTTTAAGATTCCGTTTTAAAACTTGTTTCTTAAAGGGGAAAGAAAAGGGCAGGTAGACCTGTATTTGAGTTATTTGCTGGACTTTGTTTAGAGCAAGCAGGTAGATTTAAGTTTTTGCAAAAGTAACTTGTTTTTTTACTTCTGATTTGTCTCCTAACCTGATCCTCTATTCATCTTAGTAATTTGTTTCTGACTAATTTTCTTAATAGCCTGTTAGGTACCATGTCTACTTCTGTAATCAATGTATGATTTATTGTTGTTCATTCTCTGACATAGTATCCAGTTTAATTAGATGAGATTGAGTGTTTTCATTAGTATGGTAGCCATTTAATTTTTAAATTCACCATGACTCTTGGGTGTATACTTCCACGGATTTATTTCTTATTTATTGCTTGAGGTCTTCATTCTTAGTGTAAGTACAATTACAATCTTTATGCAAAACTGTGCTTGTTGGGGAATTTTCATTAAATTACCTTTTGAAGTTTTAATGGGTTGGGTTTTTTAAAGACTGTGTGCTGGGAACTTTAAAATAAAACATCCTTTCAGACTGTGAATGCACATTGCATGCCTTCGACTTTTTTTTCCTCTTTCTTTTTTGTCTGCAGGTATGTCTGAGGTAGAGCAAAGGTCAAATGTTAACCATCTCCTCAAGTTACGTTTCAGATTAAGAAGACATGAATGTCAGGAATTTGCAGGATTGAGTTGAGAGAGGCCAGTAATGTCAAAGTATTAGCTGAAAATGTGAGGAGGGGGGGGAGCAGGGAATGTGACAAGAGGCAGGGGGATATTTTGGAGGTACATTTAAATGTATTTCACCCAGAGCAGACATTGTGTTACAAGAAGGGATCATAGAGCTGGTAGTGTTGGGATGAAAAAGCATGTTTTAAATTAAAAATCACTTTGTAAGTTGCAAAGTGGTTTGCACGAAATCAACATTTACTGTTGGCTTGGAGGTATTTTTCTCTTATTTTTTGCTCCAGCTTTTTAACACCTTTGAAACTCTACAATATAAATAGGTGGAAGTGTAATCATGGATGTTTAGGTTGTTTTGTTTTTTTTTAATTGGGAAGCTTTTCAAGAATGTGCTTATTTTCTGCTTAAATGCATTTGCTGCTTATAATTTTAATGAGTTTATAGATGAGTGCTTTTTACTTTCAAGACTAATCCTCTTCAAAAGATGGAACTATCCTTGAAAGGTGGTGTTACTTCTAAGAGCTTTATGAAAAAACATGTGTCCAGAAGGCTCTTTTTATTGCTCAAAGCATAATCTTATCCTCTAAATACTTAATCTATTGCTCAGAATGTTTTATACAGAGCAGTTGGATTGAATCCCTTGGTTTTTTAGGGAATGTTGGACTTGAAGATAGCACTATGGCTGAGTCAGTTCTTGCTGAAATATGGCTAAATGTCTACTGCTGCCATCAGCTGATCCAACAAGAACTTGTCAGGAATTCAGTTCACACAGTCACGTTATATTTAAACTTGCTTTTCTGTTGGACTGATTGAAGTTGTTTGCGTGTCATCAGCAGCAGCACCAAAGTCAGGACAAAGGTAACATGAAGGAACAATTTCCACTCAAGTGTTTTACTTCGAAGGAGAACTACAAAGCAAAATGGAGACTCTTTAAAAAAAAATAAATATATATATATATATTTATGCTTTAGTTCATGCTGCAAAATACTTATATGTGCCTGTAATGAGGCAGAAAGAATTGGCATAGGCTGCTTACCCATTTCAGATATTTGGCAGCTGCCTGGTTAATCCACATAAAATGTCCCTTGATAGGCATCGTTTGATATGAAATAGCGAGAGGTGTTGTGAAGCTCACACACTGGAAATCACTGTGCTGTACCTGCAGGCTAGAGTACTGTAACAGAAGCAGCATGTCTCTTCCAGATGCTAATGTCTGCTAGGAAGTTCCAAGTGCATTTTGTTTTGAGAATCAAATAAAATTAAAATACACTAAGCTGTGTGCTTTTGTACTTGAACTTAATTTAAAGGCAGGCTTTACCAGTTTTATTTTATGCTCCTGTGCTTTGGCCAAAGATTTTCAGTATTTTTGTCTTTGGTTCCTAATTTTGATAAACTATTTACTATCAGTTAATTTCTGGCATAGATCTGCCTTTGTTCATACACCCACTAGTTAGTTTTTGTAGTTATTGACTGCAGGTTTACTTGTTTGGGAAAATCATCTTGAGAAGTTAGTTTATAATGAAAATACAGTTGGCCTAATGTGCCTTGTTGTACACCAAATCATTGTGAAAAATAAGTTAATGATGGGAGGTACCTTTCGGACTTCAATAAACAATACGCTTTGTAGACAAATACAAATCCAGTTCATGAAGTTTTGCAGAATTCTTGTTTGTATTATCTCCATTTGTATCACCTTTCCTTGGAAGTCCTGCTCAGGAACCTAAGAAAGCAGCCTTTCAAAATGAGGGGAGAAAAGGATGTGAAATTGTTGTTGCTGTAGGCTGATCAGTTATGGAAGTGGGTCTTACTCATGTCCTGGGAAGACAACTGGACTCATGCATCCAGTATACCTTTTCAAAAGGCCTTCACTGAACTTACTTCAGTGCTGTGCAAAATGAGTAACTAAAGGCTGCACCCATGTGTCCCTTGGCTTGTCACTAAGATCACGCAGCTGTACATAGGGAATAGGATTTGTAGAGCATCTATGTGAAAAGCATGCATTTTGCCTCTCATCTTTAGAAAACGAGCAGGGTCACCAGGTATACGGGTTGATAGCTTCTTTCTTTATTGGTAAAGTAGTGGTAAAAGTAATCTTTCGTCATTTAACCCATGAGTCCCATTTCTTCTTTTTCTTAAATCCGAGAAAGTTGCCACTTTCTGTAGAAGCAAAGCTCTTACAAATTCCATAATGGAAGGCCAAGACAAAAAGAGAGCCAATTAATATGTAAGAGAAGGAAATGCTATGTAAGTGAATGCATTGCCAGAAAGCAGCAGAAAATAATTAATGCAAAGGAGAGAGATTTCTGAGCTTGTCAACTTTGATCTGATTTCAGTGAACCATCAGTTCACAAATCCTTTGGAACCTGACCTTCATTTGATTTGGTGCATTCAGAATTCTTTGCTCAACATACAGTCTTTGTGTGGTGTGTGATGTAAGTTGTGACTTGACTGTATATGTAGGTGTGTAAGTGTGTGTGTAGGCTGTAGAGTAAGTGTTGGAACAGTAAAGAAACCTTTGGATAAGGCAGCTCTCTTTTTGGAGGTGTGTAACTTGTTAAGCAAATAACGCAGGGAGAAGTCTACATCTATCCAGATTAAACGTGTGCATTTTTAACAGTCCATCTTCCGTCATTCTCCTGATGAATAGTAGCATATCAATTGGCTGTTTCAAACCAGAAACTATGGCTTTGCTTATTTTTGGAGAACTTTTCTGCACATTCTTCTTAACAAATGCATCTGATTAGTTGTTTGCTTGACTTTTTTTTGGCCAAACTGTTTGCTGCTTCAATTTTTTTTTTTTTTTTGATCCATCTTTGGATTTTGCGCCTGAAACCTTCTTTGCACAGAGCTTTGAATCATAGTTTTACCTGAATCATCATAGGAAGTAAGTACTGGGTTGGGTTTTTTTAAGGAAAAAGATACATAGGCAATTACGTTGAGATGCAGATGATTTTTTTCAGAGGCTAGTTAGAGTTTACAGTTTACTGAGATCCTTTTCTTTCCGGATGTTTCTGGAGCCTGAGGAGCTTAATTCAACTGTTCTTTCAAGGATGGAATCAAGGTGGATCCAGAAAGGATATGTCCAATACAGTAATTCTAAGTAGGAGATATTTTTTTAGGTTGTTCCTCATTCCTTAAACTGAAGCATTTTAATTGCTAACAGAACCAAAAGCATTTCTAGTAACAAAAATAGTCAGTGTTTATTTGGATAGATATGTATTCACATATTTCTAGTATTTTAAAGAATTCCACTATTGCTTGCAACAGCCATCTAGGAGACTCATAATCTTGGCAAATTATGGAATGCACGTACAAGTATATCTGTCCTCCAGCTATAGATAGCTAGAGTTTAAATTTGAACGTGAAAGCAGCATTAGATGTTTATTCTGAGCAGTAGAAAAACACCATAACTTTTCAAGTCCATCCCAGCATCTTAATCATTCTGATGGTGTTTGTTTTGATAAAAATCATTTGCTGCCTTTGTGGTGATAAGGAAAAATACTTGGGACAGTATTGTAAGAACATTTCTTCTTTCTTAGCTGTTTTAAGAAAAGTTTAGATATAGACTGGTCTGCATATTGGGGTTTCTTTACAGGATGATTTTGGAAGTCAAATGATGCTACTGTTTGTGAAGCATTACTCGGCTTGGTGTTTTCAAGAATGGTCTCTTTGCTTTCCTTTCAGAACGCCACATTCTAAATTCTGTGTCCCTCAATGGGCGATACGAATCATCAGAGATGTACTTTCTGGTGGTGAAGTTGTTCTGTGTTCCTGGGCTGAAAATAAGGTCCATCCTTTGATTTGATTTTGATTTGACTCTTTAGTCGTGCTTATAACTTAAACTTGAGAAGTGCAAAAATGAAATCTGTGCTTGCTTTGTTAATCAGAATGGCTTGTTCATGAATAAAGTGCTCAATCTAGTTATGGAGCCCAAAAGCAATGTGGGGAAAGTTCAAAGTAATTTTGTCGTCTCGATACTTGTCGTTGTTTTAATTTATCAGTAAAACATGTGCTAGAGAACAAGAGCTGGCTAACTGACATGCCTGAAGTCTCTTTCTTTTGCCAGTTTGTGAGAGTTTCTTAATGGGAATGCTCAGACTGGCTCTGTCCTGCAGTAGTGAATAAATGTGATAACCATAATGTAAAACTTACAGATGGGATAAAGCTCCATAGTGTTCAATACTAATCTTACAGTAGTCATAAAATCAATTTGATTTTATGGTCTCCTCTGGAAATAAGACTTCTCTGCCTCCCCGATGCCTCTTCTTTCTTTATGACTTGTATATATGAAGGGTTGTTTGAATNTTATTTTTTTTTTTTTTTTTTTTTTTTTTTTTTTTTTTTTTTTTGCTGTGTTGCTATTACTACTAAAGTTGCTATTATACTAATGGTCGTGTGAGAATCTCCAGGAATCAGCCATTTCCCAAGAATGTGACTCTTGAAAGATGGTCTGTCCTAACATACTGCTGCTGCAGCCATGATGTGCTGCGTGTCACAGCAAATTAGAGCACAGCTTATTCATTCTCCTGCTACATCGCAGGAGTTGGATTTTGAATACCCATTACTCTTTATTCTTCAGACTTCATTAATAGTTTGGACCATGAGTAAAATTCTAGGTCACTGGCCCTTTCCCCGTTAGTGTTAATGGAGGCCTTTTTAAGTCTACTGGAATGTGAAGAATGAAGTTTTACTTCCTTTTTTGGGAACTCCTAATTTTTGCCAGTTGTATGATTACTTCAAGCTTCTGCATTGCTTTAAGCAATAAAAGAGTATCACTAATTTATTTACTATGAATAATTAGAATTTACAACACAAAGAAATGACATTTAAGCCTTACCCTTTCAGGAAACTAATTATCATGTATATGAAGATTCCCTAGAAGATGGGAACTGAATGCTGAGAAGATTTAATTTAACGAGACTGTTTTAAGTTTCTCTTTTATGGTAAGGCGTGCTTTTATTCTGATGCCCTACTGATAGGCAGAGGGGGAAAATCAAATTGCAGTAAACAAATAAATCATTTTAAGGCAAGCATGTCTCAAATACTATTAAGAAAAATCAGGAATTGCATTTGAAATTGAGAGGTACAATTCCAGTCCTTAATGTAAAATTACCTTTTAACATCAGTTTAAAACTAGCAGCCTCAACTTCAAATATTGTAGGATTTTACAAAGATTCCATAGAAGTCTTGAGAAGTATAAACAGGTGTAATTTGGTTTGAAACAGTGTTGCCATAAGTACTGTTCACTTACCAAAACCCCCCTCACATTGTCTTATTAAAACGGACTTTGCATGTTGATGGTTGTGTTTTTCAAGGAAAAAGATCAGGAGGAATAAGAATGTTCTCTTTTTGTGTGTGTGTGACTGTATCCAAGTTACTATCCGTAACCCGGGTTTTGTTCTGCAGCAAACTAATTTAAATCCTCCTAGGAATGCACAATATCCTTGCCAAAGGGTTTCACAGAGCAATTGAAAGCCGTGTTTCAAAATAGGCATTCTTTACAAATACTTCAATTAAAATTTTGTCTTTAAGAATAGAGTATAATAGTGCATGTGCTTTGTACCAAAAAGAGGTAAATGTTTAGTCTGCACTGTTGAGTAACTAAAAGCTCAGCATGGTTAGCTTTGCCAGTAGTGGCATCTGAAGAAAAACCACAAATTAAAGCACTGTAGGAGTGTAATAAATAAACTGTTGGGCTGATTAAAAAGAAAAACAAAAAAAAATTACAATTCTTCTGTCTCCTTAAAAATTTTATAAATAATGTATTAAAGCCATTGTAACCAGATAAATCCCCAGCATTTCCAGCACTTGGCTCCACACAGATAGATGAGATGGTTCAACCAGTGGTTTTCAGATCTTCCTCTAGAAGTGCACAGCAGCGTCCACTACTGAGAACTGTGACCACAACAGGTTGGGTTGGACCTGTCCTCCTTCCAGTAGAAGCTGGATTAATCTGCCAGAGAGATCCGCAAGGGACTGATTGCTTTAGACTTGATTTATGGTCAGCCATCAGCTGTGATAGTGTTAGTGTTGGGGTTTGTGCCCCTTGCTTGCCTTTCTCACCTAAGGTACGGTTACTGGTAGTGGACGTGCTGCTGGGCTGTGACAGTGCAAAAAAAGTGGTTTGTTTCAATTTGGATGCTTAAAATGAATCCTTGCGGTTCAGAGGTCTGTCTGGTAGCATGGCCGTGGCCAAGGGCTGCATTTCATTTGGAGGATCTCATCACGCTTAAATGTGCCAATTTTTCATCAGGCAATTATTTGGTCATAATTTAAGTCATGCTATTTCGCTTAGATTGGTATTATTATGCTGCAGTGATGAGCGCTTGCCATTAGGAGTACTCGTAAAGAAGTATTTCTCTTTTCTGCCTGGTGGAAACAGGAGTATTCATGTCAAAAGAGGGGTTTCCAGGGAGTTAGATCATTTCCAGTACAGATACAGATTTTGAAATGAGCATGTTCAGGTAACTTGACTCAGAGCAATAGACCAAAGTAGTCTCTGGTCCGGTAATACTGGTTTCTAAGAAACCTTGGAGTACTAGAGAAGTTTTCAGATAATTTTAAAAGCAAATCCAGGAGCATAAATCTAGATCAACAGATACTGGGTGGATAGATGTCAGTTCCAGTTAAGTGAGCAGGAAATCTATTTTATTCAATTCTCTTGACTAAAGAAGAGGCAGTGTAATTTAGCAGCTCTTTTTGTCCTAGGATTTTAACTGGGTCTTCATCACGGAAGTCTATTGTAGTCTTCTGGTGAATAGCTGGAGTTAATAGGAAGGCAGAGCTTGTAAGAAAGGTAGTAATTTTGACTAAACAAGCAGGGAAACTGGATGTTTCTTCAGTAAATACGATAGACTAGTAGTAATTGAAGTTAATACTATGGTGCAGACAATTGGATAAGGTCAAGAGGGGAAGAAGATAATTTAAGAACTGATATTCTGTGCTTTTTAAAAGAAAAAACAATTTTTTTTTACATCAAAATGACACAAGAACAGTTGTTCTCATTCAGGGAGAGGTTCTTTATTACAGTTTATTAGTGGGAACCTGTTTGAGAGCAAAGTAGGTGTAAACAAACTTTTTGTTTTCCTTTCTTTTTTTATACTGTTACCTTCTAGATTAGAGCAATGTTCTGCATAGGGAGATCTTAGATGTCCCCATGTCTTCAAAGGACGAAGAGCCAGAGTGCTGTATCCCATAGGTGCTGGATGGTGCAACAGCACAACTGCCCAGCTTTTTCTGCTTGCTTCTCCAAGTTCACTGTGTGACTGCAGTTGGTTTATGTGGGGGATGTATGTGTGAAGGTTGGTGGGGAGAAAGATGTTCTTGGGGAGAAATATGTTCTTGGTGCAGTTTGTTATCCTTATTTGTTATATGTGTGGCCACCGAAGCTTTTCCTGCAAAGAGTTTATGGTTATAAAATCCTAGAAAATTAAGCTGCAGGGGACCTTGAAGAATCATCTGGGTTATCATCTTGTCCCAACAGGATCCTTGTACCTGTGTTATCCCTCATGTTTGACATTGATGTGTTCTTTAAGATCTCTGGTGATGAAGATGGCTTTTCTAGGCAGATTGTTCTGTGTGCTTTTTTTTTGGTATGTGGCTTTTTGTTTATTGGTTGTGTTTGTTGTTTTTTTTGTGTAAAGCGGGTTTTTTTGGTTTTGCAACAAAATCTTTCTCGGTTCAATGAGATACATGAATAAATCAGTTTGCATCCTATTGGCAAGGTGCTATTTTGCTCTCACTGGCCCAATGAGTTGTTTATAACGTTAACTGTACTTCTGGGAGAAATCTTTTACAGCATTTCTTATCAGCAGTGAATGCCTGTGAAAGCCTATGTGGGTGTTTGATATGACAATGCATAGATCTACTTATGTCTTCCTTCCTTCTTTACAAATTTTAAAAATGGTCTTCAAACCATAAATTGAAAAGCAGCTGCAGGAGAGAGCCAGAGCCTTTTATTACCTCAGCTCCAGTTTAATAAGGTATTCCATTATATATAAATAAAGATAGCAAAATGTTAGCCTGTTTCACATTTTCAGATTCACAGAAACAAAAAAAAATGCTAGGCCAGATTTATATTTCAGGCATGAATTACTACAGTTTAATTGACAAAATGCTCTTTTTTTTATCTTACTACAAATCTACATCAGAAGCACAGCAAAAAAAAAATAATCATGAGGTGTGGGGTGGAGCTTTAATTGTTTTAAGAAAAAGGAGTCCCACTTAAAAAAATGTGGAAAATTTTACTTAAAGCAATAGTAAGAGAATACCAAAACCCTCATACAGAGAGCATAGCTGTGTTATGATCTCCGTGGTCTTGGTATCAATGGATGTTTCTTCCTAAAATTACTTGCGTATGTTAGCAAGAGGAATTACTGATATGAGGAATGCTATGTATACATGGTATACATATTTTAAAGACATTTTTGCATATCTGTGCCAAGAGAGGGAGTAATTTGATACAAATTTCACAAGGACTTAGGCTAAGTCTAGTGGGTCCTGTTCTCTTGCTGTCCCTTTTGATCTGTGTGGACACCTGTTTTTTAATAGGGAACTGTCAGGTCTGAAAATATCAATTTTGGGTTTTGATGAATTTATTTACAGTGGGATTGTTTCCTGAACATTGTGCCAGGTCAGTGCACGCTCCAGGATGAGCAGAAGGTGAGGCTCGGCTGTGTGAACAGTTTCTAGGTATTTCTGAGTTCACAGTGTTCGTGGTGGAAAAGCTAGGCTAAGAAGCCCAGTTTTTCTTGTCTCTCCATCCTGTTCATTTGTATTTTATGTGGCAGTTTAATGATTTCCGTTACAGTGGCCAAACTGTGTGTGGAGCCAGGGTGTAAGGAGGAGCATGTTAATCTGCTGTCCCTGACTCTTGATGGCCTTTTTACCTTAGGAGCCAGGATGTGGGCTGTGCCTTTATGGTAGTGAAACATGTGGATGGATGAGCCCTGCAGCTCAGTCCTCTTGGTGGTACTTCCAGTAACAGCAACCGAGCAGGTTACAAGGGAAAAACTGTTCTGTGGACCACGCAACCTACATTTTAAAGAAGCCACCTTGTCTGAACTCTGAATGAACAGTTTGGTTCTCCTTAATTATGTTAAAATACCATTCCTGATAATGTTCCGTATTAGTATGTGCTTTTAGATGAGTAGTTGAGTATTTCTCTGGTTTGAAATGCTGAGGTTTTAATTTTGTGAGAGTTTAACCTTTTCCATGTAAGGGCTGCTTTGGATCCTTGCTTTTTACCTGCCTTGCCCGTGTGGAGCCTGGCACTCATTTAATCCTGCAGTTGTCTCTTCTCAAGCGTTAGTCTAGCTTATTCCCTTTTTATAGGGTTATTTTTCTGATAATAAATTGCCCTGACGTGGTTTTCCAGCATCAGGGAGGTGGTCTGGCTGAGATGGAGATGGTGCCTGCTGAATGCCCATGGGCAGGAGTGGAAAAGAGGGAGGGCTGGATGAGAGCTGAATGGACACAGCCTGATTTAGGCTGTTGTGGAGCCTCAGCCCTTGTCCCTCATGTTGTTCAATTTGTTTGGAATCTTGGGGGAGGGAGAACAGTCTTGTTTTCTTGACTGGAAAAAGCGATTGCAGGGGGACATGTGAAAATAAAAAATAGGAAGTAAAAATAAAATCAAAGCAATGCAGAGTTATTTCAGTGTCCAAATAAAATTTGGCTCAACTTTAGGGTGAAGGTTCAGTTCTGATTCTATCTGGAGTGGTTTCCTTCCTTTAAATTATCTAGTGCCCTCATACAGTTAGCCATAGATGTGCAGAGAGACTTTTTATTTCCAGATGGTTTTTACAGTGTTTGAGAGACTTTCAGATTCCTTACTCTTCCAAATCTGCAGACGAGAATCCTGTGGTAGGGGAAGGATTTGAAAAAAAAAAAGTAATGTGTATATAAAGCATTCTGCTAATTCTTGTGTCTTTTAGCACAGGTGCTAAAAGGTTAATAGCCAGCCTATCACTTCTATTGTATCAGATGGGGTTGGGTTTTTTCTAACCTAAAGCAATGTTAAGTTCCATTTAAGGAAGAATGTCTGCAGGAGCCAGTGGTATTTACTAACTGCGCCTGTGAAAACATTCCTTTGCACCCTCAGATGCTCACTCAGCCTTCTGTTTTCCAAGTGACATTATTACAGGCTTTAGCTTGTAGTCTGAGAAATTAAAAGGGTGTTTTAATAACGTGAACAGCCGAGTCCTCAGTCCTGACTCCTCGGATATTTCCCTTCCTTACCTTCCCCTGGCTTGGGTCGGAGTGCAAGTGTGTTGGGGGATTTATGTTGTTGATGTTGCTGGTTTTTGGTGGTTGGTGTGTTTTCCCCCCCTGCCCTGTTTACAACATGAAGTCCCCTACTGGAGCATCATTTTATATGGGAAAGTTGGGGGGGGGGTTTGTCATTAAGATCCTTAAAAACTTGTTTTTCCCCCCCTTGATTTAAAATACCGTCTGTCTGTGATAGGTTGTTGCAGAAGACGAATTGAGCTCTGAATCCCATCTCCAGTGTTGTCAGCTCATGCTAATTCCTCGCCTTGTCCCCTGCGCTGTCGGGTAGGGCACACGAATGGCTCGGGGATGCTCCATGGTGACGCTTGGAATGCTCCTACCCGGTGGTACCTACCGGAGATGTAAAATAGTTTACCTTTCTTTCACTGGGGGATGGCAAAGCTTAAATTACCTTGTGTTTACCACAGTTTGGTCTACAGAAAACAGCTGTGTGTGAACAGTTACCACGGAGAAGACGATGCATCAGTCCTAACCGTAACCTCAGTCTCTCTTTAAGCTCCATGAAGAATAGGGCTGGAGGGATCCCTTTTATCCTGTGCCTCAGCAAGGGAGACCCTTTCCAGTCCCATGGGCCTGGAGCACAGAACAGATCCATGTCAAAGGATCCTGAGCATCTAATAGGTAGAGATACCTGAGTACTTCAGTAAAGAGAATTTCACCCTTTATTCTTATTTTATAGTTGAGAAATGTGTGCTATGGTTGATGTTTTCAATCAAGAAACAAATGCCTTTTAAGCTGAAATCTTAATTATTGGCTTGAGCTGTCTGGCTTGAAAAGGTAGATCTGTTGACATGCAAAGAACTTGTTCACTGAACATCTGGCCACAACGTACTCTGTTGTATGCAAGTAGCTGTATAGCTACCCCCCCCCC
>VZRU01018392.1:249938-314054 GCA_013398155.1 Pedionomus torquatus | reverse complement strand
CCCCCCCCCCCCCAAACTGTATCAGTCACTTAAAAATTAAAAAAAACTAATGGAAAACTGGCTTTTTTTGTACAAGCTTTTTCTACACTTGGAATATACACTTTTATTTATCTGACTTTTTTTTCCTGCTTGCTTTACTCCTGCTTTATTCTGGTTTGATTTTCTATTGAAATACTATAGTTCTTAGGCAGTACATTACGGCAGTGCTAGGTTCCAGTGAGTGCAGTTGCTCGAGCCACCTTTATGATGTGACTCATTCCTCCCATTATGATCCTATACTACATTTCCTCACACCCAGATTGATATGGTTTGGTGTCTATGCATGTTTTTCTCTGTTCTGAGGTCACCATATGCAAATGATGCTTCTGTATTAAGGTACCTGAACCTGCTAGCAGTTTTGTAGGTTCAGTGTGCACATGAAATGCTGTTTGCACACTCCCATACAAAGTCCTAATTTTCCTTATCTTCTGAGAGAAGAGTGCATCCAGCTCTGTCTTAGATCTGGTAATCACAGTGTGAAGATTTTGGGTGAGTGCGGCAGGGGAAATTAGGCAGGTTACTCTGACAGTGACAGAAGACTACAGCGAAATAAAATGTGCAGTTTTGCTTCTCAGACCGATTGAAACAGATGTGTTCCTTGCTTGCTTGCTTATTTTTGCTGCTGTAATCTCAGTTTACTTGCATAGCTCCCTCTCACCAGGCATCAGCTGCATGTTCTTTCTATGATCCTTTCCCACAGCTCTTTCTGTCTCCCACGCTTTCTCCTCCTCACTCGTAAATCAATCCTATAGTTCCCTAAGTTCCTCACGGAGCTTTTGAATGGGAAGAGTCAAACACCTGCTGGGCTGGTTCAGGGCTGTATACAGCTCTGACTGCTCAGGTGGAAGGGTAGCTGCCTGCTTTGTCTGGCCCTTGAATTGCTGTGGCAGCTAATCTGCATCTTCCACTCTGAGCAAATTTGAATTAAAAAAATAAACCCCACACTTGTGCAACTTTCATATCTTAGAGATACTAATCTATTATTAAATATTATTTATTACTGTCTGGAAGAGAGCACCACCATCCCCCTCATTCCTCCCATCACTAGTGACTTCAGAAAGTTTGGCGACAAAAGAGCTGTGATTGCTGAGCAGTTTCCATAAGAAGCAGGGGTACAAGTGCTGGTGACAGAAGACGTACGTGCTGTTGAGACATGGAATTGCATTATAAGAATGTGGAAAGGATTTCCTGCAGGAGCCTTGCACGTCGATGCAAACATTTATTTAAAAACAAAAAAAAATAAGAAAAAGTGCTGGCAGGGCCCCTGCAAAAGAGATCTTCCTTCCAGATGGAGAGCTACAGGGTCATCTCAGCAGTCTAGGTTGGGAAACAGCTTCACAGCATTTTTGCTAGGATTAACTTGTAGGTATAAGGTGTTCTCCCAACAAATAGGTACAATATTGACTGCAGCAGCAACCTTGAACTTTTTTGCTTTTTCTCTGGGCATTGCCTTCCTAGAAGACTTCAGCGCCTCAGATGTGCTTTGTCTGTGTGGCTTCGATCACCACTGTCTCTGTTCCTAACATAGGTGCCGCAGGCTTCAAAAGCACTTGCTGAAAGTTAAATTCAACAGCTATTATCTGGATATGTGCCTATCCTATTTAATGTGCTTTTTCAGTATTTACTTTCTCTTTCTGCCCCACTGCTGCTTGTGATGTCCTCCTGTCTCTTCAAAAAGAAACAACTGACAGAGAAGAAAACTTGGTTGGTATTTTTATCAGTTTTTCTATGAATTCAGAAGATCCCACTGCCAAATGAGAAGTACAGTAAAACTCCAAAAAAGCGTTTTGCCGAAGTTTTCCTTTTCCCTTGGAATTGGCTCTGAGTCTATCATCGTGGCTTGTCTTTGTTTAGTTAGACCAACCCCACACCCACTGTGTATAAACACTGAATGACATTCAGTTGGGTAGAAAAAAAGAAAAATGTCAATTAATCAAACCTATGAAGGCACTGTACTAAGAAAAATAAAAATTAAATGCCATTTGATATTCAGACAATATAAATTTCTACAAAGGTCATGCTTCCGAGGACGGGATATTTAGAAATACAGTACACTGATTAACCTATTTGATCTCCTTTCAGAACATTCCCCAAATACTGATCTCATCTCTAATTCTTTTTGGCAGTACCAGAGAGATGTACCAGGGAAGAAAACACAATTAGGATGCTTTGTATATTATGCGGTCGTATTTAAAGGAAGGCTTTTTTGAAAATAGATTGAAAATCTTCAAGATCTGTTTCTCTTGCTGTTCTTCTGGCTTTAAATAGAAGGGTGATCAATCTGTATGGTCTTTATCTACATGACAATACATCTTTCTTTCTTTTGAAGCATTGTTTCTATTTGCTTAGTTTTGGCAGAAGTACATGGCATTGGGAGTCAGAATGATGGTGGTTACAGGCATTTGGACTCCATTATCTAACTGTTCTTTGAGTGGCTTTTGTTCAGCCCTTGTTCCCAGTGGGTGAACTACTCCCATGTCAGACAGTTTACACTATCTCTAAGGCCAGTATCTCCAGGAATCCTGTTTACTACAGGAGCAAGGTTTTAGGAAAAACAATGTGCTCTGTATACTGTAGCTTGTTTTCTATACATCCAGGAGGAGTTCTCTTTTCAGTTCTTCAAAAAGAACCTGCAGTTCTTTTTGTCTAATGTGTATGGCTTGATGGGAACTGAGAAGGGCATTGGTACCTCTCTTGGATGAGCCTCACCAGGTTGACTTCTTTGCAAAAGGATCTTCAGTCAGTTCTGCTCTTTGGTACTTCCATTCTTAGATGGTTAATCAGAAAGAGTCTAAGGTGCTAATTCAGGTGTAGCATTAAATAGCTTGGTGCTTAATTCGGATAGCTTGCCAATCCATATTTTTTGTGTTTTTTTTTCTAGAAGTATTTTAAAAATGCTAGATGGCTTGTCTTTTGTGGTTTCTTCTGTATCCCTGGCATTTTACTCTGACATCAATATTAATATCTCATACTAAGTAGTTAAATTGAGCATTTCCACCATCATTCTTGACAAGCCTTGTGATAAACTAATCGCCAAAAAATCCTTTAAGTTAAACATTTAACTTTTGAAGTCATTCTTGTGGTATGTTTGAATATAGTGGTGGCCAAACAGTGCATTTTGCTGAATAACAAACTGCAAACATAGCTGCTTTTTGTTATTATAATGGAGAGATAATTGACATTCTAGTGTTGATGTAGTTGATGTTTCACTTAAAGCTTTAAAAGAATTCAAAATACTTGGTTATTTTGCTCTAATAATACAGAAAAGTATGTTGTTGGTTTTTTTTTTTTTCCCCAGAAACATTTCTAAGTAGATTCAAAGATTGAAANTGTTGTTTTTTTTTTTTTTTTTTCCCAGAAACATTTCTAAGTAGATTCAAAGACTGAAAACTGTATTTGCTGTGAAATATAATTAAGTATTCAAAGCAGGTAGTTGTAAATGCTTTCTATGGGTAAGAAAAGGATAGAGTTCAAACAAAATGTAAATGTGACTTACAATCACAAATGCTATGAGTTCTGAAGAGCAAGATGTGCATCTCATTTATCTCTTAAGGGATGTCCTTCTTTTTGGTCAAGGATGAGTGCATCCTATGGCTGCAGTCAGCTGTGCTCTGGCCCACCTGCTGGTCACTGACCTATTGCTGCATTCAGGTCTCTTTTGATCTTGGATACCAAAGATTCCTGCCTTTATTCTTTTTCTGGGTTAAAAATCCATGCCTGTGATCATACTCATTGTTGACATTGGACTGCCCCATTTGGATATGTAGGCTTTTAGAAGTACACAAAGCCCATTCAGTTAAGGTGTGCAGAGTTCAGTATCCTTTTTTGGACTCTCTTTATGTAAGAAGTAAGGTGAAGTATTCTTAAAAAAATAAAATCTTTTACTGGGCAATCCATATCCATAAAAGTGTTTGTAGGTTTTTAGATAGTACTATGAATAACATTAGTTCTTTTCACCTCTGTAAGGATTTTTTCAACTTGTAAGGAAAAGCACTTAAGTGAGTTAAGCCTGATGGAAAGGCTTGCAGTAGTGAAAAAGATGAAATTTTTCCAATTGTACTGTTGTCCTAAGGGAATGTTGTATTACTGTAAACCCATTTTACTTAAATATTTTAGGTACTGTCTGGACGTTGTCATAAAATATATTTTACAAGTATGATCAAACATAGTATTTCTTAAGGGGAAAGTTAGTGTCTCAAATCATTGAGGTTTGGGGTTTTTACTTGTATTTGCTGTGTATTTTGGGAGGTGATGACAAAAATGTTTGATGCTGTGCAAAGAAGTAGGACCATGGTATTTAACAGTATCAGAGCTGTGCATAGTAAAGAGGAAATATTTGCCTCTTGGTGCTGCAGTAAGTGATCATAAAGAAATGATGTGCAGAATAGTTGTCTTTAGTTTGCAGTTAACTTCCAGGCTTTTGTGAGTAGCTAGCTGAGGGAAAAATAGTGTTGATTCCCAAAATGTATTTTTTTGTAGTTAATTGCCTATTTATGTTTTTGGCAGAGTCAAAACCAGTGGCACCATCTTGTCTTGCACTTCTACAGTGGAAGATTTTAGGAAATGTGTACATTTAATAGAAACTGTGGCACTTTTTCAGCATCTGGATATGAAGTTGTGATAGGGCACTTTGAAATTTTACTAAACGTGGAAACTACTCTTGAAGTAAAATTGATTAAAAAAAAAAAAAAAAAAAAAAAAACAAACCAACTGAATTGTACTGAGTCATTTTGGGGCAAAGGAAAGAAGCCTAGATTTGTCCCCTCTCCTAGATGGTTAGCGTGGCTAAGAAGCTGGAAAAAAAGGTCAAGGTAACTGATGGTGCTTGTGTTGTAGGTATTCTGTTTATTGCCCAATGTGAAGTTTAGCGCAGGGCTGTACGGAGGGTATGTATCTCTCGCACATCTTGCTGTACTGGTTAAATGTGTTATTATCTCAAGCGCTCATCATTTTCAAAAGGCTGATGTAGCCCAACCATCCATGGAGTTCTGCGAAATAGATAGTTTGAATGGGCTTGTATCTGGTTCAGGCAAAATCAGCCAGGGTAATTAAAACTGCTGAAACTAACCTGCCTGACCTTTCTTGAAATGAATTGGGAAGCTTTTAGGTATGTGCTTGGCCAGCAGAACTGCAAGGCAAGTTGGTGCAGGAAGGGGGATGGGGATAGTGACATTTTGACTCGGCACCGTTTCTTGTGGCGAGAGCAGCTCGTGTGCACTCAGGAGCCGATCTTTTGCATGTAGAAATCCCTCTTGTTTTCATGGAGGAGGCAGTCTCTCCCCAGTTTGTGTTTGTTCTTAGCGAGGCACGAATGTTTATAGGAAGCAACCCAGTGAATCATTAGAAATGTTCTTTGTACAGTGTCTCCTTAAACTGCAGGCTGGCGGTGCGCTGGAATGCAGGGGTATCTTTGCGGCTGTTTCCTTCATCAGTCTGATTCTTTTGAAAGCATCTTATTCTGCTTGTGTTTTCCATATTAGAGGTTTACAGAAAAATGTTTATACTACAGCTTCAAACATGTACTGAAATGCTAGAAAACCTAAAGAATTTCTGTGGATTCCGTATATTAAGATCAGATGTGGGAATGTCACATTGAATATCTGCTCTACAAAACTCAGATGATTTTAGTGGAAAATGAGAATCTGAACTGGTATGTGCCTAGCAGCAAAATAAAAAAAGCCGGGGGAAGGGAATGGACGGAGAGAATTATATAATGGCCCAGAATTACACCTCAGTGGTTACAAGTCCCATTTCTCTGCTGTACTGACAGAGGAAGTAATTACTGCATTTATGTCTTTTTCAGTGACATGAAACTAGTTACTAAAGCAAAGTGGAGTGTTTGAGAGGAGCCTGTAATGCGAGCAATGCAGTAATGCATCGTAATGAAACGTCCCGTGGGCTGAGGCAGTTTCAGCTGCAGGGCACTTGGAACAAAAAAAAAGTTTAATTTTAAAGTATGTAACCACACTTTGTGTATTTTTAGTTTTTCAATAATAATTAATCTGACAACTGAAACTTGGCTTTCATTGGTGCTTTTATTACTCTTAAAGTTAGCCTGGAATATAAGTAGCTACAAGATTAGCAATCTGACTGAAGCTGGTGGAGAAGTGCTTAAGCAGAGTATTGAATGTAAAATATTATTTTGCATAAGAAAACTTATTTTATCTTGAGCCAAAGCAAATGGATCTCCTGATGAAGACTAATGGTTATTGAAACAGAATTTAATTACTTTAGTAAAAAGCAGTAAAATATTGAAATTCTGTAGTTATTATCGTGTTGACTTGTTCTCAGCAGACACTAAATGGATATTGTTTTAATTAGTGTGTGGGTATGTGTGTGTCTGTATATTCGGAAGAGGGACGTAACCTTTGTGTTTGGGAAACCACAGAAGGTTCCTGACAGGTTCCAGGACAGAAAGGCTTTGGCAGCCTGGGCCAGATGTGCCACATCAGCTGCAAATGGTGAGGAACAACCTGTTCATGACTCTTCTACCTCATCTCTAACAAGTAATAAAAGCCGTCTGCTTCTGTCGCGGATTGATGTTGGCCCCAGCTGGCTCAGGGCCTGTCCCAGTGAAGGGAACTGGAGCGGGAGCAAGCCCCAGTAGCCTTCTGCTCAGCTTGTGTGCTCCAAATGAAGTTTATACAAACTGTGTCTAACTGTTCCATGCCCGGGAAGAAAGCTTTTAACTTCAGAAGTATGAATTGCTGGCAAACCCTACCAGAAAATGCTTAGTTTAAAATTTTGCAGCTGGCAGTTTTCTGTCAAATCTTGTTCCTGTCCAAAACTCCTAAGAGAATAGTTAGTGGCAGGTCATCTGATATCGAAAGAGAGAACATTCTTCCTTACAGGTAGCTGTATTCAGAAAAGAGTATTCCTGTGGAATGCTGATGGTCTCTGGAAAGCTTATGAGAAGCACGTATCTGAAGGAGAGAACTTGCGAAGAAAGGAGCACTTGNTTTTTTTAAACAGTATTGTAATTTGAGCTCTATGCTTCTCCTTAAAGAATGTTGTTCCTTGAAAACTCAAAGCTTTTTTGAGGTGTGTGAAGATTGCTGGTCTCTTCTGTCTCCAGTTGGATTTCTCCTACACTAATTAGAGGAGAGGCTGCTTTTCCAAACTCATGTTAAACTATTTCTTTCCTTTGAGTTTATCTGGGATCCTCATTCTCTTCCAGGAACAATGTGGAGGCTGGAAGAACAATCCAAAAGTTTTCATGCTTTTCTAGCGCAGTATCATTCTTCATCTGCATGACATTAGTCTTAATTTATGTGAGACCATCTGTGAGCCTTGTAGTTCTTTCTGAACAAGGCTGGTTTTGTAAGGACTGAAGATCATTCAATTTCTTGTTGCACTAGTGGCTCATTATTTCTTATTTTGTCACTTCAGAATGCATTATTAGGATAATGAGATAAATTAGGATACAGACTTCAGTTTATGTTACCAAACTTTTTAAGCTTTACAGTTTTTAAAAGGTAGAGGATGTTGATTTACATAAAGATCATTGTGTAGAATGTGGTGTGACTGTTTTTTTAAACACTGTTAAAAATGGACCTGAGAGAATGAAATTAATTTTATTAATAATTATTTTATTTGAAAAGACCACTTACTGAAAGTGGTTTTGAATATATAGCGATTAATCTCTCCTATATGCCTTTTCTTAGTGATAGAAGTAGAGAGGTCTACATCAGTTGCACTACAATGTGGGTTAGAAGTATACTGGGGAAATTGCATTAAGGTTCTGCCATGAGTACTGCTGTAGAGAAATTAAATGGCATTTCGTCAGGTTCACTTATGTTCACTTTACTGTGTTTACTTTTGGAAACATACAGCTTTCTAGTTTGTCAGTTTTCTAGTACTTCAATTGCCATACTGTTTGCTTTGGAGCAGCCAGAGTTAGGGCTGTTTTATATACCAGTGCTCTTTTCAATTAGTCATTATCACTGATTTTCTTTTTAAAAAATACTGCATTTCGGCATTCTCATTATGTGCTTTTGGTTAGTTTTGTGTTCTTTGGATAAGATGATGTCAGAGATTGTTAGTACCTAAACCTAGTGATTTTCTTTTTTATGTATTAGAAGCTTCCACTGGTGTGATCCAACATTCATCTTTGTTCTCTTGTAGCCCTGTTCTCTGTTTCTCAAGCTGTTGCACATTCATCCAGAAGCTTCTTCTGGTACCTCAGAATGGTTAGTTCCCTGTGTTTTTGAAACTAGGTCTCACATGCCTCTTGTTTTAATGCAGAGTGCTGGCAAACAGCTTGTGACGTTATGGTTGGATTTTTTTTGGAGATTCAAGTCTGCTTGAAGTTGGTCTTCCAAATGTGAGATTGGTCTATTACTTTAATAGACACAAATTTACAGAAGGAAAAAGCACAATGTAGACACAGCTGACTTAGTTCGAAGCTAGTTGGGTCCTCCGTGGCTCTGAGCTAGAGCAGAGGCAGCATTACTCATTTCTTCTTTTTCCTGTCTCTCACCTGGCAGCAGTCGGTGCTTTAGAAACTTAATCCTTTTGCATCAAGTATTTCATCAAATCTAATACGAAACATTTGTGATGAAGAGACAAAATGTTATGTATGTGTTGATTGTTAGTAATTAATGAGTACCCAACTAATTTGAAAATGACTAATTTTCAAAGACAAAATGAAAACCAAGGAGAGCAAAATTAAGAGAGGTGATTCGGACTGACACTTCAATCTCAGCAGATGCAACTGTGACAAAAAAGGTCAGCTGTTGAGTGAAGAGTACGATTAACTTTTTTTTCCTTTCCTGTACTTCCTCAAAATGTCTTCCATAGAGGTAAAACTATTGCTTCTGACAAATAGGATTGTAGAGTCATTCAAATGGAAGAGACCTCAGGTGCAGTCCAAGCTCCTGCTCACAGCAGGATTAGCAATGAACTTAGTCAACATTGCCTAAAGCTTTGTCAAGTTGGATCTGTTTATTTCTTATTTTTGTGATTTAAGAAAAAGCAGTTAGTTGTCAATCTTTATTCTTGTATCAGAGATATCAGTATCCATGGAAAGAAAAGCATTTAAACAATTAAGGAACCTTTTCTGAAATATGAAATTGATCTTGGAAGATATTCACTGATGCATGAATTTTGTGAAATCTGGGAAACGTATGATGTGATATACAAAGACTGTTTTATAACTGAATATTTTTATGTTTAGAGCCTTGATGAATATGAAGATGATGAAGCAGGGCAGAAGGAACGGAAGAAGGAGGATGCTATTACCCAGCAGAATACAATACAAAATGAAAGTTCCAGTGGAGATACCTCTGGCTCATACTTATTACAGGTGAGTTCTTAACACTTGCTCATTGTGATGTCTTACTCAGTTTTTAAAGTCATTCTGCCGCCTTTGTACTCCTGATTAACAGTACATGATAACCTATATGGAAAGAAACGTGAAGTGTCACATTACTAAAAACAGATTATGAGGTTCCATTCCCCAAACTCAACACATGAAGACTTGATTCTGACAACAGAATCCTCTGTTTTTCTAGGGGCTATCAAAGTAGGTCTGTTGATGTTTACCATAAAACTTCATATTTAATGAAAGGAAGAGAAATATGGAGCTTTGAGTGAAAAATAGCTTTAAAATATTGAATTAATTGAGGGTAAACTTTTCAACTCAGGACTTAAATTCCTAATTTAATTTATTACCAAGTAAAAAAGTTCCAATTACTGATTCTGGGAAATCTCTTGAGGAAAACACTCCTTGCCTCTGTGACACCTCTTCTTCCCTTCCCCTTCTCTAGTTACTTCGCTACAGGTTACACTCAGTTCTGCAGCACCCCCTTACCAATAAAACTTGCCAGTTATGCCTGGTACTTCTGTCTCTTTTGTTTTGTGCCCTTAGTCTCTTTAACCAGTCTTGTTTGTCCTCCTCTTCTATTACCTAAGGACATGTGCAAGGCCAGCCCTGAGTCCATCTAGCTCTGCCTGTTGATTCACACAGCAGCAATAGCACATACCTAAGGAGAAACAAATGCCAACAAAGCAAGCACATGGTGATAGTTTTCAAACCGCCTATAACTAGAGGGGACATCACTGAATTTTGCAGGTCTGGATGCACTTTCTAAATTTTGCCCAGTCTTTCATATGCTCATGGATGCGTTTAATGTGCAGAAGAGCTTATGGCAAAGAGGTCTACAGCTTAATTACCTGGAATGTGAGGAACAGCCTCCTTTTGTTTAAGTTGAACCTGTGGCTTGCCATCTGTTTCCATGTGATTTCACCAAGGTGTCCCAGTGGAAGACAAGGGGGACAACTGCTTCCTCTCTCCTAGTACTGCTGAGGGAGCACGGCCCCTCTCAGTTGCCTCTTCTCTAGGCTGAAGAATTCTGTTTTATTTAGTTGTTCCTTGTACAGGAGATACTGAGTAACATTCTGTACTTTCTCTGGTTTGACTGTTTTATTTGGGATCAGGAAACAGAATGGAAGAGTTCAATACAGCACGCAGTTGTAAAGTGGTTTAATGGTGGTTTTTTGGTTTGTTCTCTATTTCTTTCCTGACAATTCCTGATAACTTGCTTATTTGTCTGCTGAGCATCGAGTTTACTATTTCTGTTGTGTGTGTCTGCTCTAACTTAACGTTTTGGCACTATCTGTGAGTGGTAATAACAAGCTTGAGATGGATGCATATATAAATTTAGAAGTACATTTACCTTTTTGTTTCATGTAGTGCCTATACACCCTAAATTTCATCTCCAGTTTCACCTCCCAGCCACTCCTGATAGAGAAATCCTGCATGTTTTCGCATCTGATCATCATCTTTTGTGTTCTGGGTAGCATCTGTGGACATCTCCTTCCTGAATACATTGAAAAGCACAGGTCCCAAAACTAATTTCCATGGAACTTTTTTGGATACTCCATCCACTGCAAACGCTGCCCATCAGGGCCCACCATTATTTTCTGTCTTTTCACCAGTGATTTAATCACGGACAGACGTTAACTCTGCATGCCAGTGTGGCTTAATTTCTTTAAGAGGCTTTGGGAAATGCCTTTTTGAAACTCAGTAGACTGGAAACCAACCTTCTCTTGTGGACGTTTTTTGACTTAAAAAGCTGCATTAGATTTGCAAAGTGTCACACTGTTACAAGTGCCCTTGTGACTCTTTCACACTGTATCATATTTACTCACTTACTCGCTAATTGTTTTAGACTTACTAGCACCCCTTTATTCACTGTAAATCTCAAGCTTACTGGTCTATAGTTCTCTGGTCTACTCTAGGGTCTGCTTATAGATGGTGATAATGTTAGCCACCAGTACTAGGACAGTTTAAACTGGGAGATTATATACAATCTTGTGTAGTTCAACCGTTATATCTTTCAGTATCATCAGTAGTTCCTTCAAACCTCAAGGAGTTAAGAGCTTCTCATTCTGGCAACTATTTTTTTTTTTTTTTAGTTAATTTGTTTTTAAATTCTTCCGGCTCTTCTGTTAGAAACAGACCCTTTGAGTCTTCCATGAAGAAGTGTTCTGATGCGAGACCCTTACCATGCTTTTCCACGATGAACACCAACAAAAATATCTCTGCAGAGAAGCTGTCTCCTCTGAGCATGCCCCTCTCATAACTTGATCTATTGTCTTTGCAGATGCTTTGGCAGGATTCCTCACTCAGAAATACTTTTATTCTTTTTCCAAGTTGTTTGTTAGACTCTTTCTTATTGTGTTCACTGTGTTTTCACTTCTTCAACAAATACTCTGAAAGTTGTCACTTTTAGTTTCCACTAGTAGTATTATTACATAATGCTTTGGCTGTATTCCAACGCTACGTTTGTTGTTTTGTTTTTTTTTTCTTTTCACCCATATTTTCTATTCTGCTTGACCAACAATCTCAGTTTCTGTTTACCAGACGGTCTGTGTTAATTGTATCCTACGCAGTTCCAAGTTTGTCACCTCCCTATTCCAACAGGCACTACTTCTTTGTTGACAGAGCCCAGCAGGGGTGTCCTGTCACTGACAATACAGAAGAGAGTCCCAGGCCTCAGATCTGGCAAAGACCCAGGATGGCACATGTACGGAACAGATGGAATCTTAGAAAGTTGTAGCTGCTCAGACTTAATCAGTTTATTACTGACTCTGTCAACTCACTTTTTATTAGAAGACTTAACAACTTGCCCAGTTTGGACAGAACTTGACAGCAGTGTTATTTCAGCTTTGATGACTTAGTTTCCTTTTGATTCTACTCTGTGCAACAGTTAAGCCTAATTCTGTTCTTAAAAGTAGAATGTTTTAGCTCTAATAATTCAGTCAATTCTAATTGCCATTGACCAATATCTATTCTAGTTCTACCAACTCAGCAGAATACATTTCTGTAGTCACACATTCATTTACTGGTGTCCATTCTGTTAATCATTTTATGAAATTTGTAAACACAGTTACTGTGATAATTAGCTGGGAAACAAGGCAGTCTATATTGATTTAATGTATGATGCATAAATACATTGCTGAATAATGTTTTGTTTCCAGTCCTTAACCTGATCTTTCATTTGTATTTTAACATTGTCAGAAGCTGCTGTTATTCTTCTCATGGAAAAATGTACAGTTTTTGAAAACTGGCTGAATTTGAAGTCCTTGATCCGAAGCATAGAGATACGTGATTTGTTTAAGAATAGATGTAAAAATATGCCAGACCTGAGACTGTTTTTCTGAAGTGGAGCTACTTGCCTGAAATCAGATTCTCAATTATTTTGTTGGAAATACGGAATAGTTCTGGCAACATTATAAATATTGAAAACCAATTACAATCACAACTTAACTTGTGCAAAAGATAGTGTGGAAAACTCCACTTGACCAGGTGAATCAACTAAATCCAGTCCCAAACAGGAAACAAGCATTACACCCGACTCTGACTGCTTTGCTTGATTTTTCTCCTATTTTTAATGCTGTGTTTGAGTGGTTCTTGGCTTGTGGGTCACTGTGCTGTGGACTGCTCACTGGTGCATACAGGAACACCGGCTAAGAGTAATAAGTTACATGTAATGAAGCTTACAGCTCTTTAAATAAGCTAAACATTTGTAATGCTAAGGATAAGCACAATTAAAGCTAACTACTTTGAAGTTACTAAAGTTACCATTTTAGGAATTAGTGAAGTCAAGCAATGGTATAAATCTAGCTCTTCCTTAGTAGCAATTGTAAAATTGAAACTAGTGCAGAACTATTTGAGAGCAATGGCTTTCTTGCAGTTGGACAGAAATTATGTTATGTTCAGGGTAATGAACATCTTTTTTCATAAGTGAAGAGTATGTACTCGGTAAAAAAACAGTGTGTGTCAGAAAACCTGCAAGATTTGACTGGAAAGATGATTAGCTTACTGATGATTTTAAGTCTCTTAAAAGACCAGCTGAATTCCAGAAAGTGGAAAAATGCTACTTTTACATCAATACTCAAAAACAATAAGCCTTGTGCACCGACAAGAAATCCAAGGAATTTTAAGATGTTGAATCTTCCCATATTATACAAGATAAAATGTTATAAAAGATACAACTTTGTAAGATACATTTGAGACTGGTATCTGAACTGACTGACAGTCAAGAACACTAGCCAGATATATATGCTAGTGGAGGGCATATCCATAGGGCCTGGAGAATAAATCTTATGAAGAGTGATTGAAGGAGCTGAGATTTAGTCTGAGGAAGAGGAGGCTGAGGGGAGACCTCATCACTGCCTAGAACTACTTGAAAGGACGTTTGAAAGAGGTTGGTGCTGGTCTCTTCTCATAGGTAATTAGCGATAGAACGAGAGGGAATGGCTTCAAGCTGAAATGAGGTAGGTTTAGGCTGAACGTTAGGAAAGAATTTTTCACAGCAAGAGTGGTCAGACACTGGAATAGGCTGCCCAGGGAGGTGGTTGAGTCACCATCCCTGAATGTGTTTGAGTCATTTAGATGTGGTGTTGGGGGATATGGTGTAGGGGAGAACCTTGTAGAGTGGCATTGATGGTTGGACTCGATGATCCCAAGGGTCTTTTCCAGCCTGAATGATTCTATGCTAGACAAAAAATGTCACTTCATTTGTGGCACTGAACTTTCTCTGTATGTTAAATGTTGTATCATGTTCTTGAAATAAATTCAAATTATTTAGAGGAGTAGACAGGCTAAAGATTGACCTTAGTACTGAACTCCTGTAGAACTTTTAGTCCAAGACAATAAAAGGAGAAGTTGCTCTAATTTTCAGCTTGTGACATTGACTTGCTAACACAGTAGTATTGTCATGTCTTGGATTGCTCTTGCTCCTCTCTGTAGCAGCAATGCAGGTTGTAGTTCTCTGCAAGAGATAAGCATGTGATGGATGCTTGGATAATCATTCTGTCCAGTGTAGCAATTAACTAGTACCTTTGAAAGACTCTTGTTGACTGGAGGCGAAAATTGGACAAAATGTCTACATTGTTTTTGAGGCCCCATCCCTGGAAGTGTTTAAGACCAGGCTGGATGGGGCTTTGGGCATCCTGGTCTAGTGGGAGGTGCCCGTGCCTCTATCAGGGGGTTGGAACTCTATGATCTTTAACATCCCTTCCAACCCAAACCATTCTGTGATCATCAGCATTCTCCTAGTTGTATAATTATGAAATTGTGCCACAGTAGATTGGGTTCATCGCACTTATCTTCAGTAGTGAATAGGTTAGATGTCCGGTGAAGTCATCTACACGTGATTTATTAGCTTGACTGTTTAATTATGACCTGTGCATTTAGTCATAAGTCCTCCAAGAGCCTATGAAAATTGAAGGAAAAACACATCTAACCTTTTTTTAACCATTTGTTATAAAAAAGAGTAATGTTTCACCAGAACATTGCAGGCAATTTCTAAAAAGAATGCAGTCCAAAGATACTCCCACTGAAGTGCTCTGGTGCAGTTCAGATTGCTTAAATACCATCCTTTACTTTAGATGTGACCCAACATGTTGAAATTTTCTGAAGCAGTGATACAAAAGTGTTACAAAGCTGTAAATGTTTAACAGAGGCACCTTATAAACTATGCAAAAAGCAGTAAGTAAAAGGAAATTAGGAAACAAAAATCTAGTGACAAACTGCAAGGAATGCAGGGAACTCAGCTATTACGTGCATCCCCATTAGGACACACAGCTGTAAACCTGCTTGACCCAAGCTTCCCTGGTGTTTTGTACTTGAATCTTATGCCAAGATTCAAGCTGCCAAATAAGCTTCTCAACTCGCATTACAGTTTATACCTGTCTATTTTGCATTTCCTGGCTTTTTATTTGCACAGCAGTGTAATGTCATACAGCGTTGTTTTGCGATTACTCTGGTTATGCAAGGTATGTGGTAATGATATTCATATCTACTCATACCTGACCACAGCTTTTCCAAGGTGTTTTGAATCTAGGTTTCATGTTGTTCTTGCAAAGGAGATCTCTATGCATGCATTTAAGAGTAGTAATTCATCTTTTGTAAGTATATTGTCATGCTGTTACTTGGTGTTAATGTCTGTCCATATGCAGTTGTGCTACAGGGCCTGTCCAAATGTATTAAGGCACATGTTTTATTTTCTGTGCTATATTTCTTCAGGTGTTAGGCTGGGCACTACTTTACATAATAAGATGATTATAATATTGGTATTGTTTTAAAAAATGAGTAAATATATTGTGATTAAAATACAGAAATACTTAAATTAGGAGAATCTGTGTTTGAGTATATGGAGTTGTGTGTGATTCTGCATCAGGTTGTGACACTAATGTTTTAATTACCAGATAATATTAATCTTGGAGTTTCTGTTTGCAGATTCAGAATGTGATCCACTTCATAGAGATGGTGTGGAAACAGTCATTAGTACTGACAAACCACTTAAGCAATAATAGTGAATGCAGTGGAAAGACTCGTGAGGAGATCTTACTGTATGTCTAAAAATGCTCCCATAAAAATGGGTTTAAAAGTATTCAAATTCAGTGTTAAGTATTACAGCATCACTTAATTTTTAAAATGTATTTGTGTCTAAACTCGGTCTTGTGTGTGCAGTGTTTTCGAGTAAGTGACATCAGTTGCAGGGAATTTGCTGACCTGGACAGTTCACGACATCAGCCAGGTGCTTCAGATGCTTAACTGCTATGGTTGGTATGGCCTGGGAGACCTAAATTATTCGTGGATAAGGAACATAAGAATTCCACCTTTCCATGATCACATACAATCAGGCCATCATTCAAATAGTATCTAGTAGTATGGGCTTGTATTCAGAGAATTGTGACTATGTTAGTAGCAGTAAATAAGGCATGGTGGCCACTTTGTGAAAATCAAGTGAATGCAAAATATTGAACACTACTCACCAAGTGCTCTCCTTTTTGTTCCACCTACAAGATCTTGTGGAAAAATACATCGCTTGGTAGTGTCAGGAAAGCAGTATCATGACGCATATAGTCGTAAAAATTTGAATTAAAGTTGCATATGTCAACAGCATTCTGACCTGTTCTGAATTGGTTGAATTTGTAGACTTAATTTTCTTTAAATGCTTTTTGTATTACTGGAGGCTGGAAAAAAGCCCACCCCACGTCTCAGCTTTTTAATTAAACCACAAGGTAACTTCTCTGAGTTTAGGAGCAATAATCTTGCACGGTGATCTTGTCTGGTATAACTGGAGGCTTTAAAAACACTGAGTGAGTTGTTTTGCAAAAATGAGATCGTTAATTTTTAGTTAAATTGTGTGTGTGTATTTTAATAGAAACTGGGTTTTGAAACAGTGAAGTGTAGGTTTCTCTGCCAAAATCCTCTTCCTCTCCTCTTACATGAGCAAGTCTAGTGTGTGTGTGTCTGTGTAGTGCTGCTGATCCATGCACGTTCAGTGGGGTTTACGTTCCCAAAGGATGTGCACATGCTCAGCAAATCCGATTCAGCTATGTGGTGTGTGCATTGTCTGATACTGCTGCTGTCAGATAGTGCTTACCGGGGAAATCGCAGTCCCCTTTGCCACTAAGAAATGGGGAAGCTGGGAGCAAGCAGTTACTGATGTCAGACCAGAAGGACAGCGGGTGGCTGTAAGCTGGATGCCAGATGAAGTTGTTTGGCCGGCGATGCGTAGCCTTGAGGATGCAGGTTGGGCATCCCTACATTAAATCATTCAACTTCCCATTTTTGTAGGGAAATACTAATACACAGTTACCAACATTTGTCTTCACAACAACTGATCAAAAAGAGAAATCTTTCTGTTTGTTTGTGGAAGGGATCATTAGCGTTAAGTACTTGGTCATTGTCAGCATAAATTTGATTACCGTTGACAAGCAAACTTTGGTTTTCTTAGAAATACAAAATTATGAACATTTTTAACATCTGTGTTCAGTAAAGTTTAATTTAGTGGCTAAGTGGCCTAAGCTTAAAATTTTGTTTCAGGGATGCGTTTCACTCCCAGTAAATAAAGTTAAATGCACTAGTGAAGTCTCTTATGGTTGAATGCTCCATTTCGTGAGGCTATGCACTGTATGTAACAGGACTTGCATGAAAAGTAAAGCTGAATGAAGCTTCGAGCTATGAAGATGAGGGGGTGTGGAGGCTTCTTTCTCCCACTTTAGATTCCCTGTTGTGCCTGGGATTTTCAGGGGTTTCAGCACAGGTGCTTTCTAAATCCTTCTGCAGACCCAAGTGGGAAGCAATTTGTGTATGTTATAGAATCATAGAGTAGTTAGAGTTGGAAGGGACCTTAAAGATCATCCAGTTCCAAGCCTCCTGCCATGGGCAGGGACCCCTCCCACTAGACCAGGTTGCTCAAAGCCCCATCCAGCCTGGCCTTAAATACATCCAGGGATGGGGCTTCCACAACTTCTTTGGGCAACCTGTTCCAGTGCCTCACAGTAAAGAATTTCTTTCCACCCTCACAGTAAAGAATTTCTTTCTAGTATCTAATCTAAATCTCACCTCTTTCAATTTAAAACCATTACTCCTTGTCCTGTCGCTACACTTCCTGACAAAGAGTCCCTCTCCTGCTCTCCTGTAGCTCCCTTCAGATACTGGAAGGCTGCTATAAGGTCCCCCCAGAGTCTTCTTTTCTCTAGGCTGAACAACCCCAGCTCTCCCATTCTGTCTTCAGAGGGATGGAGCACCTCTCCTATGATCATCTTTGTGGCCCTCCGTTGGACCTGTTCCAGCAGGCCCATGTGCTTCCTGTTCTGAGGACTCCAGAGCTGGACACAGTACTCCAGATGGTCTCATGAGCACAGAGTAGAGGGGTAGAATCAAATCACCTCCTGCAAGCCACTGGCCACGCTTCTTTTGATGCAGCCCAGGACACGGTTGGCTTTCTGGGCTGCCAATGCACAGTGCTGGCTCATGTTGAGGTTCCCATCCACCATCACTCCCAAGTCCTTCTCAGGGCTGCTCTCCAGCCATTCCCTGCCCAACCTGTATTTGTGCTTGGATTTCTTGTATTATCTCTTAAGTTTGGTTGTGATCATTCCATTAAGGGTTTTTTTTCCCCCCCTTTGTTTAGTTTTCTTCTCTTTTTTCTTATCTGCGGACATTGGTGCTGTGTGCTCAGCCTGTAGGAGCAGGCGCTGGTTTCAGTGCTGCACGGTTTCTTTCACTGTTGAGTTCATCAAGTTATGTTCCAGATTTGCAGAAGCCGATACATTAGTTGGTGTTATGCACTGGTTTGGAGCTTTTATATTAGCAGAAGGAACAGGAAGCAGTTTCTTGAATTCCCAGCTAATGATTTGAGCAGTCAGCAGGGACCTCATGTGAAGGAATTAATTTTCTTTCCCACTTTCTCATGTTCTTTCTTTTTTTGGTCTGGCATCACTTTTAACTCAACTAACTGAGATCTGGTTTGAGAAGATTGTTTTATCTCTGAAGGAGTCAGTATGAAAATTCTGTTTAGGTGTCAAAAATTACGATATTTAAGCAGGTATTTCCTCCCAGTCCATTTAAAATATATCGGGGAAAAGAAAAGGTGATTATAATGAGTATAATGATAGACTGCACCTGAGTTTTTTTGGGGAAGAGTCCTGTGGTAAAGACAAGTTTATTGAAAAAAGGACTTTCTGCTATATCTGCTTGTACATGTAGAAGACACAGCTTGACTGATACCAAAAGCTTCTGTAAAGTATGGTAATACTTCTGATTTCTGAACTCTTCTGCCATTCTATTCTACAGAGACAAATGCTTTCATACCAGGAACAAGTCTGAAGCCTGGAAAATGAAGTTGTTAGAACTTGGGGGGTGTGTGCAGAGGGGGAAGATGCTCTTCTGCAAGAACCTATGTGGACCAAGGGGATCCCTGCTGACTGTCTTGGTGCCAGGTGGAGAGGGGAGACAACTTACTGTTGCAGAAAGACAAGCAAAAATTCACAGAGCTTTGCAGAAACAGACATAGCAATAGTTGTGAAACATTTTTATAAGGTGGATCATATATTCAGGTTATTTGTACTAAGTTAAAGAATATCATAGTGGCAGTTACTCAGATGTGCATTTAGAAGCTGCATATTCCCGTTCCATAGTGGTGTGAGGATGTGGGGGAAGCCTGCTTCCCTACATCCTTATAGTCTGGTGTAATTAATGTGATGGTTCAGGAGGGAGGAGGAATCACGATTTCAGAGTTGTTTGGTGGAGACAGTCTGACTAAGTTCAGACTGCTAAAAAGAGCAAGATCTGGGTGTGAGCTCAACCACTGCCCTGCTGATAGAGCCTATGGCTTAATTATTAGCAAGGTTTTCTGGCATGGTTTTGGTTCATGTTCCCTAGTACTCTCATATATCATACCTGGAGACTGTTTGAGGAATACTGTGCCAGGAACCAGTCCTCACATGTAGTAGGAACATCACAGCACCAGGTTTGGCTACCTGTGTAGTGTTACGAGGACATTCCTAGCCTTTGCTAGCTCAGAAATAGCTGCGTGCCCTTAATCAACATGTTGGGATGTACAACACAGACCTAGGTTTCACGCTGTGAAAACACCATTTTGAGCTGCAGTTCAGACCTCACACTATTTCAGGTGCTTTTAATGGGGAAGGGAGCCTACAGATTATTATTTCTTCGGGACACCACATGGGGTAATGAGGAGACTCGCTGTTGAGTGCTTTGGAGTATGGATGTGGCCACTGTGTCACTTGGCTTTGGAGCCATAGAGTAGTCTCTGGCTTGTTGGCCTCCATTTACTTTTTTGTTAGTAAAAGCTGTCAGGCATGTCCTGCTGGTAAACTCAATGGACCTCTCTTTTTTTTTTTTTGGAACCAATACCTACTAGAAGTGGGCAGGATGGGTCGTTGTTTTAAACTGGTTCCAGTGAAGCCCTCTGGTCTGGAGCCCTCAATATAGGAAGGATATGGACCTATTGGAGAGGGTCCAGAGGAGGGCCATGAGGATGATTAAAGAGCTGGAGCACCTCTGTTACAAGGATAGGCTGAGGGAACTGGGTCTGTTCAGCCTGGAGAAGAGGAGGCTCCAGGGAGACCTAATCGCAGCCTTTCAGTACCTAAAGGGGGCCTATGGGAAGGCTGGGGAGGGTCTGTTCACAAAGGCCCGCTGTGATAGGACGAGGGGCAATGGACTTAAGTTGGAGAAGAGTAGATTTAAGTTGAATATTAGAAAAAAATTCTTTACTCTGAGGGTGGTGGAACACTGGAACAGGTTGCCCAGGGAGGTGGTTGAGGCCCCTTCCCTGGAGATATTCCAGGTGAGGCTCGATGAAGCCCTGGGCAACCTGGTCTAGTTGGGGGTGTCCCTGCAACTGCAGGGAGGTTGGACTAGATGACCTTTGGAGGTCCCTTCTGGCCTGGATGATTCTGTGATTCTATGAAGAAGCTGGTTTTATCACCTGTTGTGTTTCTAATGCATACTGTGCAAACCAGTGTGTTGACAAGTCAAGAAGCAGCTCAGTGCTCTAAGGTGAGGTTGAAAAAGTTACCATGCTCTGTAAAACCTGAGCCAAATCCTATTGAGAATAATTCTGAGGAATTGTATTTTGCTTGTTTGTATGTGTAGACACAGGGTAGTGTGCTATGCACATAGGTCTGTGCAGGACTTTATATTTACACATCCTATAACATACTTTGGCAAATTCTGTTTGTGCTTTCACTGTCATCATCACTGCTCCGGGTTTCATATTGTGACTTGGCTCTTCTGTGATTTGAAATCATAGAATCATTTAGGTTGGACCTTTAAGAACTGGCACTACTCTCTTTAATTTCTCTGAGCTATAAAGGTTCCTGTCCATCTGAACTCTTTTAAAAAAAAGCTCTCCTGTTTCAGCATTAAGTTGTGTGCTTTAGATCCTGTACTTTTTTTGTGTACATATTGGAGGTGTTCCTTAGGTTTCTGGCAATGTATTGATTCTTTGGGTTTTTTATGACTGACTGACACATTGGATTTGGGATCTTTGTGCAAGTATTTCCAAGTTTCCTTTCTTTTCAAGGAATCTGAATAAGCCTGCATTTTCAGTTTACTGCTATTCAATTCAACATTGAGCTATGAAGGTCATACATTGGATATAATCACTGTCTTTCTGATAATTTTTCCATTTCTGCTCTCTCAGTGAGAGCAATCCAGTCAGGTTTTGTCAGCCTGATCTAATCAGCTCCTTCATAGCTTTTGTTCTGAGTGCTCTGAACTCTTGTCCTGCTTGTACATGCTTGTCCTGAACTCTTGTTCTGGTTCTTTGGTGTCAAATACTGCTTAGGTTTCGAAATGCAGAGTAACAAATAATAATAAAAACACCTCTATTCACATATTTTAGTGAGTATTTCTGGTTTCCTTGTTGTTGGGAGCTGTTTTCTTCTCGATGATGCTTGACTTTCCTGGGAGTTACTTGTTTTACCTGCAGGTATTCCTTTTATTTTTTCCTCCCACCTTATGTCCTTGATAGGTTTCTTCATAGGTGAGAACGGAGGATACTTACCTTCCTGTTAGACCTCTGATTTGAGTGCTTAGACATTCTTGCAGTGTTTCTCTGTGGCCACCTGCCTCTATGTAAACAGGGAGATGAGTCATAACTCCTTTGGCTTCTCAAGGATAATACATATCACTTCCACCCAGGCGTTTTAGCATGTTTGTGTTAGTTCTTGTTTGAAGTCCTTATTAATTACATATTAATTAAAGGTAGCAGATGAGGCTGTAAAAAAAAAAAAACAAACAACCCACAGTGTTAAGGTTCACTTAAATAAGTGAATGGAATTAAAGACATTTAACTTTTCCCTGATGGAAATTTGGTTTTGCAGTCTGTTTTGGTGGGGTTTGGGGGGTTGGGTTTTTTTCCCCCATTTCTCCACCCCTTTGGGATTTAGCTCACCACATAGACGGAAATGCTGGAAATTGTGGTTTTTTCATTGTGTTTCTTTCATTTTCTCTCATTGTCGCCATTTTCTGAGTAAATTTTCATCTTTAATTACTAATTGGGTTTTTTTGCTTTGTAAGTAATAATTTTGAAACCTTTAGGACATTGCAAGCATACTATAGCCTTACTTTAATCACATGACTATGTTTATCGATCAGCATGAAAACAAAATGGTACAATCTAACAGGATGTTATATGAAAATACTTACATGCAAGTATGTAATATTTGTAATATAAATATAATATCCCTTCCAACCTTCAGCATTCTCTGATTTTTGTGTTATTAACATGTATTAATGTTCATGGTTAAGAGATTTTTGTGAACTATAAGAACAAATAAACCAAGAACTATAAGAACAAATAAACCAATGTCCAAGAAGTAGCCCAAAATATTAGGCAGTAGATTTAGTTCATACTGGTTCATATTCCAGTTCACTAGTTCAGATTCTAATGAGTTATTCTTTATACAAAATGAGTTTTTCTTCATACAAAACTTTCATACCTTTGCAACTATGGAATTATGGAAGAACAGATAAAAACCCCTTAGGCTAAGATTTTGAAATTATATTCACACGATATGAAAAAGTCTGACCTAAAACGTGCCACAGTTTAATGGTTGGTGTACTAATATGATTGAGTTTTTTCCTTTGCAGTCAGACATGCAATAATTAGTTGGAATAGCTGGGTTTTATCCTGTGAAATAATTGGAGACAGATAGCGTGTGTATTACAGAATACTTTCAGAACACGGTTCAATTATATTTCAGTAGGTCAGGTCAGAATGAACATCTTTGCAGTGGGCTCTGACGTTGCTGCCTTTGCTGCTGGCTCTTCTTTGAGGCACTCAGATGCCTTTGAACCATGCTTCCCCCTCAGCTGGGCTCAGAAAGGGACGTGCCCCGTGACTTTAGGGTGCTGTGCCCAGGCAGGCTGTGTCTAAGAATGTTTGAGTCACGGCTGGATCCAGACAAAGCCAGCGCTGAGCCAAAGCTCATAGATACCCTTGGGTCCTGGCAGGTTTTGGGAAGAGCCGTTCTCTGCATGGTTGTCTTCTTTGCTCTTGATTTCCAGGAAAGCAAAGCCAGCACGTAAACAGGCTCTGCTGACATGTGTTGGGTGTGTGGTACTTCGCTGAGGCTCTGCTCTGTCAGGTAGAGAACTGCAGTGTTTTTGCCTAGGACATTGTTCACACACCGCCCAGAAACACACACGCGCAACAGAGGATTTCCCTTTTGATTAAAGAAATTAAATAGCTTTTCTCCCCAAAGGTTTATATAGTCAAGAGGTAGAAGAGACTGCTTGGAACCTGTTGGAGATGCATGGATTTCACATGGGCTACAGTGGCAGGGTCTGGGAAATTCAAAGTCAGTCTAGGGAACTGGTAACTTGTGGTGGTGTACTAATTTGGTTTTAGGTTACTCTGTGTCTGGAGAGGTGTCTTCTCTTTGGATCTGCCCTCTCTCTCCCCCCATGGCCCCCAGATGTTTTAACAGATCAATTTAGTTATTGAATTTAACTTTTCTCTTATGGCTTCCTTCCTAAAGAAAGCATCATCCTTGTATAGACTGCAATCCTATTGCCTTTCCACTTTTAGAAATGGAATCAATTGCCCAGTATTTCAGAAATGTGTGACCAGAGGGTATAATAACCTTAAATTTCCTCTCTTTGACACAGGTAAAGAAACCTTATCTTCCTTTTGCCACCATAACATTTTTGTAGGTCTTCATTGTCTGTATCATCTGCTTCACGCAGAGATTGTGGTATATTGCTGATCTGGAATGAAGTATCTGGCTGCCAAAATACCAAATAGTTCTTGCAATTCCATTTTAATCTCCAGAATATAGGAATGCCTTTTTCTTGCTCAGAGTTTTATTCTGTTATGTGTTACTCATTGTGTCATGTTTTAAAAAAGATGAGTTGGATGTAAATTAAACAGGATTCTCCAAGAATGTATTGGTTCCAACCTGACAGAGTACAAATCAAAGGAAGATCAAAATATGAAAGATTCTAAGAACAGTAGGTCAGCTTTTGTTTTTGTTTAATCTTACCAGGTTTCTGTTTCAGTTTATTTTGTAACTGATTAATAGGAGGTAATAACTTCATGCTTTCTTAAGAGCTTTAGATATAAAAGCTAATTTTTAGAATGACTGCATATAAAAGAGATTTATTGGGTGAGTTAAGAGTGTTTAAGGTCGTCTCTAGGAAGTCCACACCAGGAAAAAATAAAATGTAATGAATCTCAGAAATTGATGTAGAATCTTGGCAACTTGGAGAATAAGGGCGGGGAGGCTGGAATGGTTTTGTATGTACAAGTATTCTCTCCAAGCAGAGATCTAGAAAATACACAGCTACAAGGGATGCAAGCAGTTGAGGGGTATAATCGCTACTTTAAGCTTCTTGAAAGCACCTTAGAGTGCTTCTGGAGAGAATGGTTTCTGTGGAAAGGAGTGGAGATTTCCCCCACCCTGAGTGGTGACAACATTTCCATTTCCATTTCCATTCAAAGATGAGTTGGTATTGCATTCCACGAAAAACATCTCTAGAAATTTCCAAGTAGTTTAGAATCAGGAATGGAAGGTAACTGGTATCTCTGTGACTTTATTGCTCCTGAGAGATGCTTGCTTTGGGGGTATTTTGATGGGAGGGGAAAGAACTATATTTCATCTTTCTTTCTGCTACTTTTCACACCTGCAGTTATTCCTTGCTTGTATTAGGATCAAAATTGCTTTTTAGTTGTCAAACATTCAGTTGTTATTTTAACATCCTAATGGAACTTTGTCTGCATTGCAGAAGGTATGTAACTGCCATTTCCAGAGAAATGGCAGGAGAAGGTTGTACTCAATGTAAGAAGAAAGTAGATGTAGTTAATCCAAGATGTGGCTCATGAAGGAGAACAGAGTTAACTTGATTGGCTGGGTGAAGACAGAATCTACCTGTATAAAGGGAAAAAAAACAGCAATAGACCTCCGTTCTCCGTGCAGTAAAGTTCTCACTGCTCACATCTTGAAGAATGTATAGGAAACTTTGTAGGAAGCCGGTATTTGGATTGCATATGGAAAAATTTAACCTTGCATGCTGCAGATATATCATTATGTAGTCATAATTTACACTAGCGTAGAGTCAGATTCTAAAACATTGCATGTATTCTACACGCTAGTTTATATATCAGCATACCCCAGCAGCCTTATTTGATCCAGGCAATTTGCTTTAATTGTTTGTAAAACTTTTAACTTGTCTTTCAAGGGATTCCAGTGAACCATTTTCATAGTCCAGCTGAGCCCAGCGTTTGTACGTGTTTAAAACCAATGTTTGTTAGTGCATTTTAACTAGCGGATTTGTAATGATAGGGTTGGTTTAACATCTGGAAATCTTTGTCAGACACTTGTAAACACAGACAACTCTATTTATTTAAAGCCTAATGACCAGCTTGTTTATGTAATCTCTCTATCAGCCAGATGAAATGCCAAGATGAGCCAGGAGCAGAGGGGAGTTAGCAAAGTTGCTTACATCCTAGTTTGACAGAAATATAATTGGCAGTAAATGGTTTCATTAAAGGAAACCAGTCTCAGCTGCCTTTTCTGCCCTCACACATTCTCTTTCACTTGGACAGCAGGTTGTGTGTGTGTGTGTTAGGCTGGGTAGTGAATCAGATAAAGGAGCTCGTGGAATGAGACAAATTTTTGCTTTTTCCTTGGGTATTAATTATCATGTAGATCACACTCTGTCATGCATTAATATGTGGCTGCACAAACACTTTTGTAGACATGATGAAAAGGGAGCACAACCAGTTTTTCTGATGCATGTCATAGAATGGTTCGGGTTGGAAGGACTTTAAGGACCATCGTGTTCCAAAACCCCCGCAGTGGGCAGGTGTCCCACTAGACCAGGTTGTTCAAAGTGCATCAAACACGTCCAGGGATGGGGCAGCCACAGCTTCTCTGGGCAACCTGTTCTGGTGCCTCACCACCCTCACACTAAAGAATTTCTTCCTAATACCAAGTCTGCAGTGTTTTTGAACTCCCACTTGAGATGGGACAAGAGCAAGACTACTTGCTTATATGATTTATTAGCAGTAGTATATACTGTTGAAAGGTAATGCAAGCTGCCGAAGATCATGTGTGAGAAGTAAAAGTAATTCTAAAGCTTTGTTTTGAATGCTGTATTGAAACAAGTGTTTGATTTCAACCCTGGATGAAGAACTGGTGTTGTTAATGTCTTTGGCAGCAATATTTTTTCATCACTATGAAGTAAACCATTAGCATTATTTTTATGGGTTACTTCTTTATTGATTGCCTCTACTGTCTGTAGAAATCCTGAATGGAAAAGCTATCAAAGTAAACTGATTCAATTCAAATAAACTGATCTCTTCATTGCTCGTAAACAATTTTTGTTGACAAATCGTTTTTGTAGTAATGACTAGAGATTTTAAACATGAGTTAAAACTCCAAGTTTAGAAATATATTTAATATAAACAAGATTTTTAAATTAGCATTTATATACCTGCCTAATCATCTGCTTTTAGGCTAATTCTTTGAAGAACAGGGATCTGCCACCTTTCTCCTTCCCATTCTTAGTTTTCTGTGAACCTGTTTATCTGCAAAAGTGGTGGAAGAGACAAGATCTTAAATTAAAACATCTCTTAATTAAGAGATGTTTGTCTCATTTTAAGAGCTTTTGAATAGTCTGAAAGCTTAGATTAGTTTTTGATTAAAAAATACATAGTGCTTTTCATAGTATAGAATCATCCAGGCTGGAAGGGACCTCCAAAAGGTCATCTAGTCCAACCTCCCCGCAGTCACAGGGACAGCTACATATATTCCTGTTAGCAGCAACTTTTGGATAAATAACATGCAAAACGAATTTCATAACATGAGAACAGAGATAAATAATATATTTCCCTGGTTCTTGTTGCATCATCAACTTAAGGGATGACTTGCATCAGAGACTTCACAGTTTACCAAATTTGCAGTATTAATTTGGTTATCAGAGGAAATTGTTTTCATGCATGAGATGTGTATTTTTAACTTTTTGTTAATAGTTTTAACTATAAAAATAAAAACCACTAATACTTGCTGTAGAAACATCTGTTACAAAGGGATAGTTAATTGTTGGGTTGGGGTTTTTTTTTGGTTGGTTGTTTTTTTTTTTTTTAGTTTTAACAGCTGTCATTCATTTGTAGCAAATGAGAGTATTTGCCCTGTACTTTGTCCCTGAGCATTTGTTTGCTTTGCCAGCTTTCTGTTTCTGAAAAACTGGCTTTTCTGAATAGCCCTGCCAAACTTTTATAAGTCTCCTGTTGAGATAAATATACAAATCCACGTTACATGAATTGCTTTACAGCTTATGTTTGCATTTAGTGTATATGAAAGGGTCTTAGGAAATATGAGGGTATACAATGCATACATTGCATCCCTTTGGTGTGTAGAGTAGAAAACAAGCATCCAAGATCCAGAGACTTCTTTGTACAAAGGTATATGTGCTTCACTAGACTGCAGTGTCACATGCAAATTCTCCTTTTCTTGTGATCCAGTGACCTACATGCCTGTTATTCTCCATCCAAGCTTAAAAAGAGAGTTGAACCACTTCTCTGTGGCTATTGGGACAATCAGGATATTTCTGTGACCATCACCACAAAGAGCTGTGACTGATATTACTGATGAGGCATTTCAGTTGTCATATACAGTGTATCTTAACATATTAGATGAAACTACTTCAATCTCTTTACATACATCTGACTGTCTTAAAGCTAAAAATCAGGCCGTTACAGTCCTCTATATGTAAAAGTTCAGACAGGCAGCTCCCTAGGTAACATCTTCTGAAGCTGCCAGATGTTGGTGAGACTTAAAAGTTAGCGAGACAAACTCACTAAACTGAGAGAAGAATCCAGATGGAAAAATAAGATGAGCAGAGTAGAAGCACAGACTCATTAAGGCTGGAAGGGGTCGCTGGAAGTCTCTAGTCCAACCCTTGCAGACAAAGCAAGTCAGCTATAGCAAACTGCTCAGGACTGTGGCCAATTGGCTTTTTATTATCTTCATGGATAGATACTCCATAACATCTCAACCTGTTTCCAGTGCTTAATCTCATGGTGAGAAAGTTTTCCTATGTTGAAGTTGAGTTTCTTGTATTTCAGTTTCTGTCCTTCATCCTTTCTCTGGGCACAGTGGAATATCTCCATTTTCTTTACCCTTCCAGGTGGTTATCCACAGTGGCAAGATATCTCCTGAGCATTCTCTTCTCCAGGTGGAACATTCCCAGCACACTCCGCTTCTCCTCATGTGTCAGATGCTCCAACCCTTTAATCATCCGTGTGGCCCTTCACTGGAGTCTCTCCAGTATGTCTTTCTCACCCTGAGAGGTGCAGAACTGGAACCAGTACTCCAGCTGCAGTCTCACCAGGGCTGAGCAAAGGGATCACCTCCCTTGACCTGCTGACAGTGCGTCCTGAGGATGCCATTGGCTTTTCTGCTGTAGGGACACATTGATGGCTCATGTTCACCTTGGTGCCCACCAGGACTCCCAGCTCCTTTTCTGCACAACAGCTTTCCAACCAGGCCACAGCATGTACTGGTGCTTGCGATTATTCTTTTCCAGGTGCAAGATTTTGCGTTTCTCTTTTTTTAAACTTCATGAGATCTCTGTTAGCCTATTTCCCAGCCTGTCAATGTCCCTCTGTGTGGCAGCACAGACATCTGATGTATTTTTAACTGCTCATCCAAGTTTTGTGTAGCCTGTGAATGTGCTACAGGTATACTTTGTCCTATCACTTGGGTCATTAATGAAGATATTAAATAGTACCGGTGCTTGTATCAACCCCTGCTAAGTGACTGGCATCCAGCTGGACTTCATGGTGCTGTTCATAACCCTTTGGGCCTGGCAGTCCAGTCACTTTTCATTGCACCTCCCAGTTTACTCACCTGGTCCATATTTCAGCAGTTTGCCTATAAATATATTATGTGGGAAGGTGTTGAAAGCCTTGCTAAAATCGAGGTAAGTATCACCTGCTCTTCCTTAATCTCCTGAGCTGGTCATCTTGTTGTAGAAGACTTCTAGGTCATTCGGGCATGATTTCCCCTTCATATATCCATGCTGATTTCACTGTCTTGTCCTTCAGGATTTGTGCCATCCCCTACTCAGGGACTCTGGTAAGGACTGGGCTGTCCTTATCAGAGTCTTCCTGGTAAAGAACTTCCTTATTTTGGATCACATGAGTGACATCTACTTCCTGCTAGTCCTCAGAAACCTCCCCCTATGCCTTGACCTTTCAAAGATAATATAACCTCAGTAAAATTTAAAAATAGAATTGGAAATTGATACCATTTAAAATTGTTTCCTTGCCCTTTTAGAGGTGAAATTACGTTGCTGCTTCATAGCTCTGAATTGCTACTTTTCAAATGCTGTCATCAATGACAAAATAGTTATCAGTCTTAAAACAGCAATTTTACGTGGGTTTCCTTAAATAATTCCCGTAACATAACTTTGTTGAATATTGTTCTTATGCTTTTATTAGGGAAAACGTAGCCCATATTGCAGAAGCTGAAAATGCTTCATAAAATAAAATGCACTCTAAGATAAAGTTTCTGTAATACAAGTATTTTTTGCAAACTTCATTTTCTGTAATAAAATATTACTTTTATGCTGTTTGCCTGTTTATTTACTTACAGAGACATTAATGCAGTGATCAGTGAAGGGAGCATAATGTTTTGTAGGATTTTCAGAGTGGGTGCAATTTCTCTTGCACCTTGTTTTGAGAACTCATTCCTTCGTCTGCAGTTAGTATCATAAATAGACAGAATATTGTGTTTTGCCATTATTTTTTCCAGTAAAGCCATTTGTTCAGTTTGTTAACTCAAATATTCTTTCCTCACTTTTTACCGACTGTTTGTTGATGCTAGGGGGAGTTTCATCTATGACTAATAAAGTAGTTGGTTCATGTTCTTACAACATCGTGAAAAATATTTGTGGATTTACTCTGTCTAATCTGAACCACCGTTTACCAGTTAAAACATGTCTTAATTTTTCTGTGATCAGTCTGGTATTGGGAAGCTACGGGCATAGCATTATTGATGGTAATATATTCTTTCAGATTTCCTCCTTGGTACATAACGCATCAATGATTTTTCAGGGATTGTGTAACGTTAAATGAACCCTTTTTCCCCCTGTTGCTTTTGTTTCCATTTCCATCTTTACAGAGCTAGAATAAAAATAAAAGTGTAATGAATTTTTTTCAAATAAAAACAAACAAGCAAAAAAATGCAAAAAACTAGCTAAAGCACACAAACAAAATGTAATCTTAGTGAAAATACCTTACTGCATTGCGGGAATGTGAAAGGTAAAGAAATCCTCTGCCTTAAGATTGAAAAAAATATGGTAAAACTTGTAATCTGCAAGTAATCCCTGTATGTATGCGTCTTTGAAAGGCCAGAGGCGCAGCTCTTGCCCTGTTGAACTCGCATTTTAAAATGCATGCTCTTATTTAAAATGTATTGTGTTTCTCACAGTTTCAGTTAAGATCGTTTCTAGAGAGCTATCAAAGGAGACGCAGGGTATTCTTTCAGTTTGTAATTACAATGCATTAAGCCTCTGCAGGTGCCTAGAAAGCAGTGTTCCAAAAATTGACTTACTGTAGCTTGACCAAGTCACTGTCTGACATTTGAGTGCAGGCAATGTCCACCTCCTTAACAGGCAAATGTCAGGGGAAGACCGCTTCGGGTAGCCTGAGAAATTGGAAAATTGGAAAATGTTAATTAGTTTTTCCTTTCTTTTTCTTTTAGGACACCTCCAGGATGGTTTCAAGCAGGTATAAAAGGTATGAGATCTTTACATATATAATTCTGCAGATGCAATCATACTGCTACTATAGATACATAGTCTAATTTTGGAGTAAGGACCTGAGAGATGCAGCAAACTTACCTAAATGCCTCTATTATGTTCCTTTTTTAAAGTAAATTCAGCTAGTATGTTACTGGATTTCACCTAGTGCAGAGCAGTTTCCCAAGTAAATGTCTAACTTGACTACGCATTACCTGGGAGCTGGCAGTATCACAGTTGATTTATGAACCACCGTCTTCTGAAGGTGGTTACAGGAAGATAACTTCATTGCTCTCCACAGTAATATTGCAAGAAATTTCTAAGGTTTTGTCTTGCAACTATCTCAGTTGTAGGGGCTGCTTCTAACATACAGCATGTTCTCTTGGTTATTTGTCTTTGAGGCAAGTATTATCCTGGTTGTTACTCAAGTTCTTCGGTCAGGAAAGTATTTCAGAAGCTCTTGATGTACCTGACCAGTGTGTGAAATTTTTGCCCGTGTGGAATTAATATTGACACAGCTATCATAGCTACTAGGAAAATATAATGGTAACATGGGCTCTAAAATACATCAACTGAAGCAAGGCATTTGTGTAAGCATATTTTTATTTGACGCGTGAATGTATTCTGGTTTAGATATCATTTCCTCAGGTAAAAGGTGTAGGTGCTTAATTCATCTGTGTATACATATCCTGCCTGTAGAAGTGCAAAGAGCACCTACAGTTATCTAGTCTTCACTGGTGTATTTTCCATCCCTCAGACTTACTCACTTATACAATCATAAACTGCTTTGTGTTGGAGACAGCCTTCGAAGATCATCCAGTCCAATCCCCCTTTCACTATATTAGGTTGCTCAAAGCCCCATCCAGCCTAGCATTGAACACCTCCAGGCATGGGGCATCCAGGACTTCTCTGGACAGCTTTTTCTAGTGTCTCATCTTCACTGTAAAAAATCATAACCTATCCTGTTATGCTTTAGATTTCTTGCATGGTGCTGTCTTTTATATTTATATTCCTGGGTTCTCATAAACCTAGTTGAACGATACTTTTTACTGCTGTGGGTGTTTTTTATTTTTATTACTTTGTCATTGCAGAATGGGTGGACTTATTGTCACAACCTTAATAGCTATATAATTTTATGATTACTTTCTTATTAATCAAACATATTTTAGTTCAGCCTCCACTCCCTCTTCAGTCCTTCTGCAGAATTTCATTGCTGTTTGCATCAGCTGAATACTTAGTGGTGTGTGTCATAGTGTTTTGTGGCTGTTCATAAACTTTATCTTTACTCTGTTCACATGCCGTGTATACTCACTCGCAAAACTTGGTTGTGTCGGGGGTAGTAATAAATAGAAGTTTGCGCAATAACATTCATAGCTTATTTGAAAATAAGCTAGTTCTTGTGATCAGCGTTGCAAAAATAGGAAACTCCAAACCTAGAAAATGCCAAATTAAGACTTGTTTGTGCAGTCTGCATTCAGTCAGCTTTAGTTACACGTGGGATGTGCATTCTCTGTCAACTTTCCCCCTTGGGACTGGCATCACATTCAGGAGGAGTGAGACTTGCTGTGAGCTGCTCTTCACTATCCTGTTATGTATGTTACCATCTATCTTACTCATTGTCTTCACACCTCACTTTGAAAACAAAGGATTATTTTCCTGTGAAGTCAGCACGGTGCCCAGTGCTCACAAATACTAAGTGGGTCTTATTCTAACTGTACCTCCTTGAGGTATATGTTGCCCACTGTGATTAGAATTAACAGTGTCTGTTGGTTTTCCTCTATATTTGAAAGTAAGTACCTCCCCTGAAGTAATTTTTCCGGTAAGAGTACTTGAACAAAGTGTGTCTTCCAGTGGGTTCACTTTCTGGTGTGAGTGCTAAAGGAGTTGGGAGCAGAGTCCTCTTCTGTTCTGACAATTTTTGGCCGGTTTGCCCCTTCCAACATCTGCAGTGAAGGGAAGGTCTTATAGAAGATCACTTGCTCTACAGTAATACATATTCACATCACTCAGATCTCACTTAAGTCCCAAATACAGTAGAATTCTTTTGGAAACTGATAAGGCCATTCTGTGATAACACCTGGAACTGGAATGTGACTGCCAGAAGGCTGAATTGAGACCATAAGCTGCTTGAAGACTCAAATATGTTCAACTTAATGTGGTTTTAACAGTTTTGGGTGCACTGCCTTAGCTTTTCAAAGCAAACTGAGAGCAAAGCATGTTCTCACACAGGGACAGGCACTTTGAGATCCCGTTTGAAGCTGTTACTCCTGTTATTGTGACAGCAGGTGGTCAGTGCTTTGTGGGTGAGGAGGAGACTATTACTAGACTTCATAGACATACAACAGGACAAATGACAAGATGTTTACCTAAAATCTTGGGCTCTGTTGTAGACTGCCTTACCACATCAAACATGCAGGTCCTTTTCCTCTGTCTTTACTACTCCTGCTTCTTCTCTTCTGTCTTCTCCCTCTTCCCTAATTTTTCTGTATCAGAAGTGACATCTCTTCATCTCAGCATTTTTCTTCACATCAGTGGTTTCCATTTCCTAGCCCAGTTAGACACCCTTTCCTGTCTTTCCCCCTTTCTTTTACATCCTTATATTTAGCCATTGAGGTCTTGGTTATTTTTCTGATTTCCTCGTGGTTTTTTTCCTGTTTTGTCTCCATCTTCTGTCCCCTTCTTCCAGGACTTTTAGTCCTGGGTTACTGATACCATTCTGGGCTTCCAGTACCTTCCCTTTCCCTTCCAATGTAGCTGTTACCATGTCTACAATGAGGTACCAGGCCTCCTGCACCTGACAAGACGAGAAAGACTTAAGATACAAGAAGAAGAATCTTTGCTGTGTGTTTTTGCGGAATTGCTGTTCTCGATATGTTGCAGAACTCAAAGAGTCGCACAGATTTTACTACCTATTTAATCAGGCACACTGGCTGCTTTGCCTTATAGGGATGCAGCAAGCCATGGTTAAACATTTATATGTTTATATATTTATATGACATTGCTGAGAAACTCATTTCGCTGAGTGTCCATTGACTGGAAGACATGTTTACAAATGCACTCTGCTGGCTGCTCTTGTGTTATTCTACTTCTGTTCTGACTGACTTGGGCAAACTTGAGCCTTATGCAGGAAAGTAAACAAGGGTTTGGGATGAGGATCTTTGTCATTGTAGTCTGCCTTCTGAATTTACTTCACAGATTTCCACACTTACATCCCAAAAGTTTCTGGAGGAGTTCCTTTGTAGTTGGGTGATTAACCGTATGAAATATTTTCAAAAGAAAGTTCTGTTGTGGAGTGGTGCTGTAGAATCATAGAATCATAGAATAGTTAGAGTTGGAAAGGACCTTGAAGATCATGGAGTTCCAACCTCTGCCATGGGCAGGGACACCTCCCACTAGAGCAGGTTGTTCAAGAGCAACCAGNGCCCCATCCAGCCTGGCCTTAAATACTTCCAGGGATGGGGCATCCACAACCTCCCTGGGCAACCTGTTCCAGTGCCTCACCACCCTCACAGGAAAGAATTTTTTCCTAATATCCAATCTAAATCTCCCCTCTTCCAGTTTAAAACTATTACCCCTTGTCCTATCCTGTAAGATCTATTAAAAGCATGAGCAGGATCTTGAAGGCTGTGCTGACGTGAAGGCCACAGGACAGGTTGAGGGGAGTATCTGGGCGTTGTGATCAGCCATCTGTCCTGACTGTGAGCTTCATGTGATTAAAATGTGTAGATATCCTTCAATTATAATAGCCCGTATCAACTTCCACATCTTTCATTTTTCTCTAAGCTTTTCTTAATGTGATAGGCCTCATCTTGTCCATTCCAAACTACTGTTACTGTAACTGGATCTACCAGTTTCTGTACTGCTTTGTGAGTAGTTATTTTAAGGCAACAAGCACGTTGCCATTAGTGTGACTGGGCTGGATTCAGAACTGATGCTGTCAGCACAGTTGGTGTCCTCACTGATTTCTCAAACAAGAAGAATGACCAATTCTATTCTCTTCATTGAAGTATGTGATTGTAATCTACATATAAATGTGAATTATATTTCTCTTGCATTCTGTGACCTAAACAGTTTGTTTGCATGCAATAGTAAAGTGTGTATGTGCACATCAGAATATTCTTATCAGCAGAGAATTTGTTTTAGCAGCTTAGTTTTAAGACTGTCTACTAGATTTTGAACCAATTTAGCTTCTTTTTGTAGAAATGTCTTGAACAGAAAACCTTTCAAATCAGGATTTAAAATAACTCAGAAGATTTTTGCATGGTTCATGGATCAGACAGATCAGGCTGGATCAGTTTACAGAACAAGTTAGATTAAAATCTTAGTGGTTCAGGGATGTGTTCCCTTTATAAGTTTGTTTATTAGTGGAAATGAATACAATATGGTATGGGTTTATGGCTTCCAGACAAAAATATTAGAGAGGCTTTTTCCCCTCTTTAAGGATAGTATGGCATGCTGACAAGGAACTCACCCCGTAGACACCTTTGCCTGCCATTTCTAAGACTGTTGTTCTCAAGTTTAACATTTGTGCAAGACTTGAAAAATAAATGAGGAAGAAGAGATCACAAGAAGAAGTTAGTGCTTTAGAGCACTCGCTGGAGATGCTCTGAAGAGAAGATCACTGCTGAATTTACCTTGCTCAGTGTTTTTAGATTACTGCGAAGCTTAAACTGTAACAATTTACATTCCATCACGCTAACCTTGGTCTCACCAATTCAAAAAAATACAGCTGCAAAATACTGTTTCATAACACTGTGCTCAGTCTTGCCTACCTGCCTGTGTTTGGGAGTTTTACAGCAAGGGCCCGTTGTTGAGGAACTGTCTCATCTACCTTGTTATGTTAGGACCAAAACTGTGCAGGCATAAGCACTTAAGAGACAGGAGTCACCCAAGGTGCTTCTCTTGACTTTTGTATCTCCTTTTCAGCCAATACGTTACAAGAAGGCAGAAATACTTAGGGTTTATTTCTGCAGAAGTTCTTGAGGATCTAAGTTGAGCTGGCTGTAGTTCCTCACTGTCTTTTGTGCCAGTATTCACGCAGCTGGACAGGGTGATGCTTCAGGGAGCCACTGTGGCTGAATGCCAGTAGCTTCCTTTTGCTGGATTGCTGTATCAGCTCCTTGAATGTTTTCCTACTCAGGCACCTGAAGGCCAAAGCCAGGAAAAGTGGAGGAGGCTAGGAATATGCAGCTGTGGAGAAGACAAGACTGCCTTTCCTAAGCTCGGCTCAGCAAGCCACCAGCTGGGCTTAAGCAGTCTGAAGTAAACAGAAGTCCAAGGTGGACTATAAAAATACTGTCTTTTCCTTATTCTTCCAAAGCAGCTGTTAGCAATTCACTGGATTGCAGTGACATAATTAATTAGGAGTTTCCAAATCAAGTGTATCAGAATCTGGCAATAAAAATAAACGTGTCTTAGTTGAAATCGATGAAATCTGGTTTTGACTGGGCAGTTTTAACTGGATGAAACTGCAGTTTGGACAGTGCTTCAAGAATACACTGAGAGTACCAAAGATGCATTGGAAGGAGCAAAATTAATTCAATTTTTCTGCAATAAACCTGCCCCGTTTGAACAATTAGTTTTCTTTTAAAGCATCTGATGGCTAGAACATCATTCCAAACCCAAACTATTGTTTCTGTGTTAGAGGAGTCAAACTGCAGTGTGGGTTGATTTTGCTGTACGATTTTCATTTAAGTGCATCTAGAAAAAAACTTCGAAAAGCAAGTTGTCTTAAGTTGCAAAGGTGTTTTCTGTTTTCAGCATGCTAGTGCAGGAATGCACATTTAAAATGAGTATGCATTTTGGTAGTGGCTAATTGAAAGTAAGTAAGTGGAACAATGAGTTTTAATTCTGTCAAAGACCATACTGAATGTGCCCTTTTGCAGCAATAGTGAGGGATGTTTCCATCCAGGAGCATCCTCCTTTGTAACTCTCAAGGTGGATGCTCTGATCCAGTGTACGTATGGCTACAAACACAATCTCAGATAGTCTTCCGGAAAAATAATTTTAAAAATACTGTTTCCTGCAGCCATAGCTTGTGGCTAGATGTTTCAACTGCAAGTGTTGAACCAGTCATGTGCATAAGTTACTTAAATGCTGAAAAGTGGAATGTATTTGGAACTGCATTCTTGAGCAGTGACTCTAAATTTTTTCAACTTGTAGACCCCTATCATTTTTCATCTGGTGCTAATGACCACTTTTACCTCATGTGCCACTACTGACAATAGGTGTCCTTTTCTTTCATACCTTCTGTGAAATTCCAGCAATTTCCAAATTGTAAGTATTTGCAAATCTTTATTCAGTTAGGAGGCAGAGGAAGTGAGATTTCAGTTGCAGTCTCAAACTAAATGGGTTCTGCAGTCACATGCCTGCTGAAAGAAGGCATAAACCCATTTTGTTTTCGTAGTAGTATATAAAGCTTTTCAGTCTGGACATGATGATTATGATGATGATGATGATGATTAGTAGTAGTAGTAGTAGTATCACATATTTATAAATATAAAATAGATCTTTATATACAGGTTTATTTCCATAGAGGTATCTTTGTTGGGGCTGGCTGATAGATATTTTCTGTTAGTGAAGCATAGGCACCAAGTTCAGTGACATTATTCTAGATAAGTTTTCTTACTTGTTTAAGGCTCACAAAGTGACATTGTATCTGAAAAGTAAAATTCCATTCTTTATGAAAGATACATCTACTGTGTCTCTGATGGCACCTCTTTGCTGTTGCAGTGGAGTGGACAGTGGTTATAACAGACAAAATAATGAACTTAGTAACTGTCACATTCCTTCTGTTAGGTTACACACTAATGCCTCTGTAAATGTTTTTCTTATAAATCCCATTTCCTAGAAGTCTTCATGATACGTCCTTTGTACTTGCTGATGCTGAAAGGGGAGTGTGTTCAGTAGGGTTTGCTCCCCAGTGGAATAGGTGAGGAAATTTCTGAGGGTGAGTTTCAGGGAAAGTGTAGAAAATGTCTTCATTCTCAGTATTAATGAAACACTTCCTATCTAGGTATTCGTTCTTCTAACTTTCTTATAGGAGCATCTGCCAGTATCACTCACTGGAGTTGTGTTGAGATGCTCCCGTATATTGGCAAAAGTTTTCATTTTTGAGTGATGAAAAATTCAGCCTTTTTTGTGTGATCTATCCGTGAGACATTAACAGCAGAAAACGACATATCTTCCAGAAAGCTAAATAGTCCAGAATTTATAGAGTTAAGCTAAAACATTTCTCTTGTGTTGCAACATGCATATCCGGTCCTAGAAATGTTTTTTTTAAAAAAACTTTTAGATGAAGAATAAACAGTGCTAAATATGGTAATAACGTTAAGCTACAAAATTCCTTACAATTGTGTCAGTGTGCCTTGGAAACTTCACACATACTGGAGCAAAATATATTTATATCCATGAAAACACACCCTTTTGCCAGATACTCCTGTTTTTGATTTGCACTGTATCCATCTAGATTTGCACACTGTCAGCGGGGGTTTTCTAGAGTTATGAAATGCAAAACCATTAAAGGAATACATTAATCACATACTCTTCTATGTTTTGAAGGAAATGCTGTAGGAATACTCGTAGTGCTTTTCATTCTTTGCCTAAAGTGCTCTAGAAAACCATTGTGTATGTATTTCAGCTATGTGGTTTCACAGAATCACAAGCTGGTTGAGAATGGAAGAAACTTCTGGAGGGCATCCTGTCCAACCCAGAGCAACAGAGAGCCAGTTGCCCAGGACCGTGTCCAGGTGGCCTTTGAGTGTCTCCATTCGAATTCTTCTGCTGAAGACTGAACAAGGGTTTTTTAGTCTTTAGCTGTCTAGCTGTATATTTTCAAAGTCAAAAGGAGCGTAGGTTTAGTGGATTGGGAAGTGGAAGGTCTGTATCTCTCTGCCTTTCAGTAGATTCTTCACTGAAGGTAAGTAACATTACTGTTAGGAAGGAGGTAGCTATGGGAAGAACACTTAAATTTGTGACTTTGAAAATCCTTGATTTCTCATATATATTTTTGAACTAACACTGGTTTTGTGCATAGCAATCAAAATGGAGAACACAAAAGCTTTTTTTAAAGCTAACTTAATTTGCAGTGCTTATCTGTTGAGATTCCGTGGCACTGATTTTTAAGGAAAAGACACGTGATCTAAAACAAAAATCCTACTCAGCTAATGAGTGAGAGCCTACCAACTGAGCTATGACAAACTGCTGTGTATCCAAGTTCTAAAGTAAAATATTTTGAAATGGCATAAAATTAACATTTTGGGCCACATCATTTTCTCACTTTGGTTTGCTTTCCAGTTCCTTGCAGGCCATATCCAAAGTTCCTGAAAAGTCAGTTGTAAGCTTCTTACATTTTGGGCATGTACTTGTATTTCATCCTTTATGTTTCTATCTACTTTAAAAAAATGCTTGGTTTAAACTTCCTGGTGGTACTTTACTCTTTAGAATAAAGTTTTTTGGCTTGTTTTTTAATGTGCACAGTTCATAAAATTTCTAAATCTTCAAAAACCAGGTAGGATAAGTATGTGTTCAAAGTTGATTACCTACTGATGGTGATGCGAGCTGCATTATCCGAGTATTCGTCTCCCCGAGGCAGTGAGTTTAGTGAGTTCTCAGCAACAGAGGAGCTGTGAATTAAGTTCTCTGTGGTTTATTAGACTGACCTATTGAGGGCTTTGGAAAGCATTTCTTGTCACTTCCATCATTTCCATTTTGTTAAGTGTTTCCTTTGCTCTTTGCCTTTTGTAGCACAGCTAATGCGCCTGAGGACGATGCTCCAAATAGATATTCCCGAACAGACAGGACAACTTACAGCAGATACAGCAGGGATTCAAACTCTTCAGGCAGTTCCATACCAAGTAACACTTTGGAAAAGAGGATTGAGGAACTTGAAAGGGTAAGTACCAAGTAACATCTGCATGGCATACATCTGAAATAAAGTACTTCTGAAACTCCATAGGGAAGTTTGCAAGTAAAATATATAGAAATGATGCTAAATGATTGAAGTACAAATAGTTATGTCTATAAAATGTGGAAAGAGTCAGACTGACTGAGAAGAATGTGAACTTTCTAATCACAGATGTTTAGTTTTCATTTGGTATATAAGTGAGAAATAGTTGAGGTAGAGATAATACAGTCAGAGAGTCAGCAGTGCACTGCGTACTTCTCATATGTACTTTATGACACACCAGCACAGCGCAAATAACTTAGGGAAGGAGGGGTTCACTGGCTGTTTGGAAAAGAAGCAAGCCTGGTTTTGATCTTCTTCTTGGTTTGGATTTTTTAATGTACTGAAGTATTATAAAAATTAATTGCTATCCAGTTGTTTGTTAAAGTTTTACGTTTAACATGCATATTTAAAATGAAGTTTTCATTATGTCAAACGTTCTTCATACAAACAGTTTTGGGAAAATGTAATAATGTTAAAGCTGAGTTTTTCACCTAAACCAGTATTTTGTTAAATAATGTCATCTGTGTAATCTGGCTTCTCTGTCTTCTCTGAAGTGGATTTTTGTGAGTAACTTGCCAAATATTCTTGAATTCATATGTATGAAAGTTACTAAGTAAACACGATTTGAATAGATCTTTTTTTGGAAAAGATTAAAATAGAGCATATTTTGTAGAAATAACTTTTTTTTTTTAAAGACTTGGGGAAGCCTGATTTGAGAGAAGTACACATAATTTTTACTTCCAAATCAGCTTCCTTCTAAAGTAATTTAACTTCCAGCAACACAGAATATAGAGGACATTTTAAGGGCTTTCTTTCAGCATCCTGAACCCCGATTTACCAAATTCCTAATAGACATTTTCATTATTACCCATATTCAGGCCACAGATCTAAGAGCAAGTCTTCATTCCTTGCTAATGGCAGTAGTAAAAAACAACCACACCCCCCAATAGAACACTTCTTCCAAATAAAGAAAAAAGGATTAGTACTCCTAATGTAACAAATTTAGAAGCTGATACTTTAAATTTACTTACTTCTGTTTTGGGTCCCTGTCCAATTTGGGGTTCATGCTTAAATTAAATATTAATTCAAACATTATCTCTGGAATCAGAGATACCAGGCAGGTTTGCTGTGGGTAAAATATTTTATTAGAGGCGATTCTTTAGCTCCTTGAAATGTAGGGACTTGAAGACATGAGTTTGACTTGCTGCAGAAAAGGAATTACACATGTGACTTTTTCTTCTTTATTTGTTTGTTTTAAATGGTAGTAACTTAAAACCGTCTCTTAAAACCAAAAATCAAATTCCAGACTTCATTGCATAATCTGGTTTCAGGAACTTGCAAAGGAGAGACAAGAAAATGCAAGATTAATGAAGATGACACAGGACAAAGAGGAACTAATTGGAAAGCTGAAGGAAGAAATTGATTTATTAAACAGAGTAAGCACATACTTTCTTATATGGTGCTATATAGAGGGAATAAAAGTCTCTGCATTCTTTGTGCTCTTCAGGCACCTGCATCTACTGGAAAAGATCAGAATAGAATTAAGTGTGTCGGGGAGTGGTGGTGTCTGGTATTGTGTAACTTTTAAAGAGGTTTGTCAGTATATTTTTCCCAGGTGACTTCTGCTTGTCAAGATTAACTTCCGCAGGCTCTGTGTTATTGAAGTACCCGAGTTTCTTGTCACTGTAAATGTTTACAGAACAAATTTATAAAAGTGTTCTTTACTGCCTCTTCTTTCCAAATTCAGTACTTAGCATACCAGGAAATAATTGACTTGGGGTTTTGACAGTTTTCTCAGTTAAATTGTTACCCAGTTCTTTTATTTAACAAAGTAATTATAAATCAAATTTCATTTTAGTCAGCTTTGAATTACTAATAATAGTTCAGATGCCCTTAAAATATTTGGGAGTAAGTAGTTTATATTCTGACGCACATTCTCTTTGTTGTTGTCTCCCAAGTAAAGGCAGAACGAGACAGGGCAGGAGACTCAGGCAAGGATCACTCAGGCAAGGTGTATAGCTAGGAGAAGAGGGATAGAAGAGTGAGAGATGCTTGGGAATGGGACAGGATTAGAAGTTTTAAAGTTGATAGAAGTTACCCATTTCAACAAGGGTGTTTTAATGGCTGACTAGAACCTCTTTCATAGAGTGGATTAGTGACCTCATCTGGCACTTCCTGGCTGAGGTGCAGAGCCTGGATGTACTAGGGGAGTATGTGTCTACTAGTCCACTGCAGACATCTCCACAAAAAAATCAGAAAAAAAATACTAGAATTGGCTTTAGTTAATCAGCAGTGAAGGGAGGTAATAACTCTCTGTGCATAGTGGCATTTTGCCCTATTCATTTATAACAAAAGAGGACAGCATTCACAGGTTTGCAGCATAATTTAGAGAATGAAATGAGATAACTTTTATTTTTTATAAAGAAGGCTGGAAATTAATCATGGACTTACACAAAGTTTTGTCTGATTTGGAGAGATTTCTATTTTAATTGAGGAATTGGCCTTTATGCGGTTCTGAAAAAAATCTGTCAGATCTAAGCTGATGATCTTGTAACAGTCAAGGCAAGTGTTCATTCTTTCCACGTAATGAGTGGCAAAGCTACTTAATACTGATGGTCACACCTGACTTCCTGACTCAGAGGTCCGAAAGAACAAATCAAAAGAAACTAAATCACTGAAAGCTTGTGTTTTAGGACCATAACTGTGAGATTTGCTGTTCCAGAAATGTTATTTTTTTCTGCTGTATTAGAAGTATGATAACTGAAATCCATCAAGTTTCTGGCTAGAAGCCATCTTTGAACATCTGTAGTAAAGCCAAGCAGTGCTCGTGCCTTGCCTCTGCTAAGTATGATAGCAATTTCTTCCTGTTGCTTGGAAGGAAAACATAAAACAGAATATAATCCTTTCAAAAACCTCTTTATTATACAATGACTAAAATTGTACTTTTCCATCACATCTTCAAAGCCATTTTATTGATGCTCCCTAGGTTGCTTCTCTTAAATGCAGAAGAATGGCGCTAAGGCCAGCATTTATCATAGCTATAGCATTCTTTTCTTAACGATGAAATAACTGCCTTTTGACTTTATAATTATTTGACAGCATAATTATTTGTCTTCTTAAAAAAGTTTGAGCCCATGTTTCAAGTGATGCTTCCATTAAAACAACTACAGTTTTACTTTCTTTTTTAATAGCTTTTGGATTTGTGATAGCTTATTGGCTATCCATCTGGTTTTGGGAGGAGGAAAGGTTCAGAATATTAAGAAAAGCTACAGAAATACTGCATCATTCCCAGGATAGTAGGTTATGGAAGTTAATAGGTCAGTTATATTTGCTTAAGGTTTATTATCATAGCTGAGATAGATGTCCAAGTGCTGGCTCTCATTATCTGTTCTTCATGGAACATTATTCTGTAGACTTGGCATCAGGATTGGATGCTTTGTGTGGAAGAGCAGTTGTGATCTTCAGCCTTCTCAGATAAAAGGATATCCTGAGGACTAAACTTTACCTAGTGGGTTTTGCAGAGGTCTTTTTAGAAAGTGTTGCTGGGAGGCAACTTAAATAGGGGTCTCTAAATTCGACCATCTACACATTCATGGTATATCTTCATCTTTTCTATTCATCAAAATATATGCAGTTATAGCATGTTAAGTTGCATGGATATGGACAGAATTTTGCATCAGAAAGCCTAAATAACTTCTTAAAATGCCATTTTATTGCATAGCTTTCTGACTGCTCAGTTCTCATATTTACAGAAATACTCTTTCTAGAAGATGGCAGTTAGTTTGTAGCCATGGGTGCATCCTTCATTGGCAAAGATCTTGTGTTACGCTTTAAAAACTGTGTTTCCAAGAATCCTGAAAACTTCTTGGCAGACTTTTTCTCATTTTCAGTAAATATATTTATTTAATGTTACAATATATTTTTACTGAGATCAGGCAGTCCATCACAAAGATACTTACAGAACATGAGCGATATTTATATAGAGAAATGGCAAAGGTTTTCTGCCATAAATGGTATTCTTTCACTAAAAGTATGTCTGCCATGTTTTTTGTTAAAAAAAGGGTAATTGCTTCATAAAAACCTCAAATGTCTGAAGGGAAAGGCATCTCAAGACATTTAAATATTTGTAGGCTAAGTTCAGCTGTTGACTAGTTTACACTTGGTCATCTCTGACCTCACTAAGATGTCATTGTAGTTAAATGGGTGTTTGGAGAGAGTCACTGAGGATTTATAATCCAATTAGTGTCAGTTGTGTAGTTATTGGTGCCTTTGGTATGTGAAGTCCAAGCTTTCCTGCTGTTGCATCTTTTCTACTAGTAACTATAAAAAAAGTAATTTTGAATAAGAAACTCTAAATTTCAGAGTGGCAAAACCCACACCTGCTTCTCTTGGCCCATTGTTTCTGTAGATATTTAAACGGCCGTAGTTATTTTTGCTGGCTCATATTCAAGAAGCTCTTACTTGTCGTAATCTTCAGAATGTTATTTTTGCAGCATAAATGTTTCACAAACTTTTACTGTTTTATTTTGAGTAAATTACAGTTATTTTAAACAGAAGGATTTTAGGTAAGCTTTAAATGAGGTACATGGTGGCTACAGTATTATGTATGCTGAACTAAAGAAAAAATTACTGAAAAAGTGTTGTCCCTTCCACCTGATTATTGATCTGAACTGCACAAGAGAGAAACTCAAGTGTGTATTTTACAGTTACAGTAAACTGTATCTCTAGGAAGCTATCCATGAAAACTTTCTGTGTTTAGATGTTTAAGTCTCTTGTATCTGTTACGTCGGACTGGTCAAATGCTTTTCTTGGAAGTCATTCGTCCTGTGATGCAGCAGTACTTCTGGGAGGCAAAGAGGCATCTCTGCTAGTGGTTTCTTGTTTCCACATTATGAAAACAATAAAGTAATTGCAAAGGTATTGCGGTATGGATTTTGGCTTGGCAAACTGAAGAGCCTTTTAAAAATCAAAATACCGATTAAACACAACGTCTCCAGCATATAGTTCTGGATTGACCCCGCTAAAAAGGACCAAGAAAATAGGCTCTGAATGTCAAACCCCGCTCAACAGTTTGAAGGACCAAGACAGAGAAAACCTTAACTATTGTTTTATGTTTCATCTAGCACAGCAACAGTAGGGTTTTGCAGACTTCAATCAAAAGGCATCCAAGAATCTCTTAATAAGAATCCTGGTTCTTTCTCCTTTGCCTGCCTTTCATTTTCTTTCATTTCTGCTTCATATTTTCATTCCCATTTTCTTTCTTCCATAGTTTGGGTGTGGGGTCTTTTTTGTACAATAAAATTGTAGTGCTAACATTAAACAGCCAGTTTCACTGATTTCCACTTTTAAGGCTTGAAAAGACTTGGTTAGAAGTGAAGAAGTGAAATGGGACCTGGATAAATATGGAAATTGGGGCAAGAGGAATAAACAGTTGGGTTGGAGCAATCTATTTTAAGCACCCATTATTGCTGTTTATGCTATCTGTTCATTTAGTAGCAGTTTAGACATAAGTTACAAAATACCTATTAGGGGTTTTTTTCTACAGAAAATGAAAAGAAAATGAGCAGGCAGTACTTTGTTCCTGATTTTTATGCATGATGGTAAAACAAAAAGCAGTTCTTCTTGCAGTAATAACGAGTGACACGTATATATATGTGAGTGAGACAGTTGCAGACAATCACAGTCTGGGCAGCAGAGGCAATAGCTGACTAATACACTCCGTATATGCCAATAAAATAATCACACCCATCCTACTTTGGTTTCTTGATGTGCTAATTCCTGATGTAGCTTTAGCTTTGATTATATGTTTCCATTTAAAGGTGCTTGTACCTGGGAGTGTGTTATTAACGTTTTGTAATTACAGTAACGCTCGATAAATGACCAGTTTAACAGATTCAAGGGTAGCTACCGTGACACTACTTCTTCCCAACCTCTTCATTTCAGAGCTAAGATGCTAAATTCTTGCTGCTACTAATTGAAAGTTCAACTTTAGGGCCTGAGAAATGTTTTTTTTTTTCCTTTCACAGGACCTAGATGATATAGAAGATGAAAATGAACAATTGAAGCAAGAAAATAAAACCCTCTTAAAAGTTGTTGGACAGCTGACAAGGTAGAAGATTCAAGCCTCAATGAGGAAAGATTTAAAAACTACTGATTGAACATTAAGGTCAATATAGTAAGACTTCCTGTGTTGCAGTATGTTATTATAACTGTCTTTATATTTATTGTTAGGAAACCAGATGAATGTTTATTTTCATAGTACTTTCTTCTTCATTCAATGAAATGGCATCAAATTTGGGGTATATTTTTAGCTTTCTTTTCACATAATAATTCAATTTCTGAACATATTTCAAAATATTAAGTTAAAATACATTTGGGGTTTGTATCTTCAGATTGCTTCTGGATAAATTACAGTAATTGAGAGCTCATAGCACCAAGATCGCTTTCAGTCCATGTGGGTGTATATTATTGAGATGAATGGAAGCAATACATAGAAGCTTTGTTTACACAGATCCAAAATACATATTTTGGGAAATATTTCCTTTTTGTTTAAACAGCTGTAAAGTGGATGCCTTATTACTGATGTATAACATTTTGCAGATTGATTACTTGCTCTAAAACTCTTGTATGTTGGGGTTTTTTTTACCGTATTTGAAAGACTGACAGTAGTAGACAGTAGCAATTTTATTTTCTGTATAACAGTATTCTGGCAGGAGGGGGAGGTTTTATTAAAAAAAAAAAAAAGCAAAACCAAAAAACAATAAATCACCTGTGGTATCAGCATTAATGAGTTCTTAGAATCATACTGAAGTTGTGCACTGCGGTTTCTTTTAAAGCTGAAATTTAATTTTGCTATCAGACAGTAAGTTTGTTTGCTGTGTTGAGAATTCAAACGAAGCCTGGAGCTTTCATGTTAGCAAAGACACTTTTGCAATACTCTTGTACTTAAAGCTGTCATCTTAAAATTTGTAGTGATCATAATCAAAATGAGTTTTTTGATCTTTTCATTTTTTTAAGCTGGGTTGAAATATTTGTACATAACAAAGTAGAGAGGCATACAAGTGATTAATGTTGTTTTGAAACATCAAGTGGTTTAAAGAACCACCTTTTTATCCTTGATTTCAAACTAACAAGGTGTTTAAATGTGCCTGTTTAGATGTTACAATCCAGTTATGACTGCATATTGATTCTTCTATAACATGATAGTAGACAAAATTTTCTTTTTACATTAACAACAGACCACAGTTAACACTTCTTAGAATTCTTGTCAGACTAAAATTTGATGTATTTTATTTCATCTTAATCCAGCATGTTTTTTTCTGATCAGAATAAATGTATATGTCATTTCAGTCAGGACACTAGAAATAAAAATGTTTCAAACAGTCCAGGCTTTTTCTTGACAATTTTGAAGTTTGATGTCAGTAAAGTTGCATGCATATAGTTTTTGTTACCTTAAAAGTTAAAGGTAACTAATATATAATAACAATCACCTTTTCAGATTTGCTGATTGCTTTCATAATGCGCATTTAATGACTGTAAGAGTTTCTTAAATTTCAAATCCAGGTATTACTGTTATGCCTTGGATTGTTTTGAATATAGGATGGGTTAGTATTTGTGCATTCGAATGAGAAAGAACTTTTCAAAGCTTTAAAGTATTTTTCAAGACACTTATATTCCAGGATGCCTTGATGTTTTCCTTCACAGTGGATGAGACCCATGGGATGCCATTTAAAACCTTTTCTCAGGGGATTAAATGGTGGCGGGTTTGTATAAGCCCTCTGAAGCACAATATGAAAATTGCTTTTAGTATCACTCAAATGGTAAGAAGTCCCTTAATTTATCAGTTTCATGAAATTAAAAATTTAAAGTAATAAGAAAATCAGCTGAGATGTATGCCTTCTGAATAAATATGAAACTTTCTCTGGAAGAACATCTGATTTCCTTCTCTGTGTACTAAGCAGGAAATACGCATACCGATTTTTGGCATGGGATGTCAGATATATTACAGCATCATTAAAGAGTTAATGCAGAACACACAAATATTAAAATGAAGTTGTAAATGAGATATTTCATAAACTATATTTCACATACATTTTAAACCAAAGAATAATAGCAACATAAAGAACATAAACAAGAATTGTCTTCATATCACTTCTTGGTTGGCGTGTGTTTTGACTACAACTTAGCAGCAGTAATGCCAAAATGAGAACATCTTTTTGTTCTTTTTTAACTTGGACATCCAACTGACAGGAAAATTTTGCAGAAGTACTTCTAATACACCCTACATGGAAGAAGTACTTGGCAAGGGAAGTTTCCAAATATTTGAAATGAATAATGCTTCAGGCAGAACAAAGGAACTGTTGGGAACTCAGAGATGAAGTACCTCAGGACATTATTGTTGGTGTGTATTATTATACAAATGTAGAACTCTTCATAGTTTTAAAAATTCCCACAAATTCTATCTTGAAGCCTACTTCTGCTGACAGCTTGGAAGATTTAGATGGCTTTTTGGATTCAATAACAATTCATTATTACTTCCATGATCAGACTTTTGGAAGAAATGTAGTAGATTCTAGGCAAAATGATGTATTACCTAGGATGTTAATAATTGTCTAGTCATTACTTGCCATTATCTTTTAATTTCAGTAGGGTGCCCTTGTAGTCAAGCTCAGACATAGAATAAGTCTGTTATCCTGGGTGGTTTGAAGGTGTTAAATTAGCTGCCTTACCAGGGATTCACTAATCTGTGTCCATGTCCTTGCCAGACCAACACTTTGATTGTTCTCAATTGTGTGTTTTAAAAGCAGAGAGACTGCTATAAGAGCGAACCCCCCTCACTTGGGAAGGCTATATGATTCTTGAATGAATATGGGTATTGATGTATCTAGGCCAAATGAATTTACAAGAGGGCGGGTGGGGGTGGGGTGTTAGCATGCAATATTAACAGTATGGGCAAGTCTCTTGGAGATTTCAGAACTTTCATGTCTTAAAATTCATACTAAGCCGCTTAGGTCTAGCATCTGCACTTCTGACTAACTTGGGTCATCTCAGAAGTCTAAATAGAAAAGTACACCCATTGGCTAAAGCAAACAAGACGGGTTTTTTTTCAAGATACTTTAATAGTGAAGATGGTACTCCTGTTACGGTCACATGCTGTTGTATAGAAAACACATACTACATCCAGAGCTGAAGGTAAAAATTGTGCAGAAATATTTTTATCGTTGATAGTATGCCCTAGCGTTCATAGGATTTATTCCATAAACCATATATCAATGTTGGTTGTTTTTACAAGGTAATTCAAAGTGGCTCATTTTTCATTTTTAAAATAACTACATGACCATGTTTAATTTCAGTGTTACTTGATGTATGTATTAACTGAAGTAGTACAGTCTGTATTTGTAAAGGTGTAGTTTTTCTTGTCTTTAAAGCAAATTTTTCACAGTTAATTGCCAGATTTGTATTTTCCCATTCAGAGATTAATTATTTTTGTGTTAGATTTGCTCTGAATTTGAGAGGTGGAGTGAGTGAGAAAAGAGGGTAACAAGAAATGAATCAATTACTTCCAAATTAGGAAATATAACCTCATGGGTTTGGGGGGGGATTTGGTGTTTTTTTTTATTTTGCAGTTGTACTGAGAAATAACTGTGTAAAGATTTGCGATTGGCATAACACTCCAAACAATACAGGTCTTTTAGTACGTTGAAAACAACCGATAAACCTATATCAAGGCTTTTTTGGATTCACTTGGTATCATTACAGCTTGGAAACTTGCTACCACGAGAGAGACCGAAAGGAATACTGAAGATCAAATGACTTTTTAACAATTTGCTGGAAGAGCAGAGTTACGCTGATTCCAGCTATCTTAAGGTTTTCTGTAAGTCCTTTGTGGATGTTTCCTGCTTGAATCGAAACAAATCAGTATTAATAACCAAGAGGAAGGGTAATTATTGGGAGACAAATACATGAGTAATAACTATGGGTACCATTAACTGAATGTCAGTATTTCTTGGGCTCAGGCCCTTTATGAAGAAGTCGGTTGAGTCGGTCCATTTACATCAGTATTAACGATCATAGATATCTGATAACTTAATTAGGAAACAGCTATTTTAGTTGGAGAAGTTACCATTGCAAGCCATGACTTAAAAACACGGGACAACAACAACAACAAAAAAATTAATTGTGCTGGTACCTGTAGCTGCTGAGACTGAGGAAATAGGGTTATACTTAGAAGTTTTGTTAAAAATTAAACAAATTAATTCTGAATCTCGTTATTTAATTTGTTGTAGGAGTTCACTACAGATCTGTTGCATGCCAGTCATTTTGGTGTCAATATCTGCAAAAGGTATCAACACCAGCATTTCTAGAAACATTTCTACTTCTGTTATTAAGCATTTCTTTAAGATTACTTAAATATATCCAGGACAGAATGGACTTTGATGTGTATTTTAGTAGCATTCAGGATCTTCTAAGTGTGTTGACTTACTGTAGCGAATCTATGTCTACCATTTCTCTTTGTACTATAGCAGATGTACATTACCCTGTTAATTTAATCCTTTTATTTCTGAATTTCTGGTGTAACTTCTTGTTCAGGGCTAGTTGGGATTTTCCTGTTCTGGAAAAATTGTGCTTGTTGAGTTTTCCTCTGAAAATAGTCTCAATCATAATGTGGGAATAAGTTTTTAAAAATACCCATTTTATGCATTAAAGAAGTTGAAGTGTCATTAAGCTATAAATGACTGAATACCCAATTTAGTTTTGAACATTGGCTAGTTATGATATTGTTTGTGATATAAGATTAAAAATAATGTTGAGATTCTTGCTATTGCAGGAAAAAGATACATATTTAATCTAACAATAAAGACTGTGTGCCTTTGTCCAAATAAAACAAAATTCTTTTTAATCCAGGCTGACTACTTCTTGTGTTTAATGGAGAATTATTATTGTCTGACTAAAATTCTAACGGGATTTGTCACCCATACTGGGAAGTTCCCAACCTGAACGGCTAAGAATTGTTTTTATGTTCCAATTAAATTCTTCAAGCGTGTATGTGTTTGCACACACAAGAGAGAATATTTTCACTATACTTATTTTCTCCTTCCAGAGCATAGTGAGTATCCTTTCATCGATTAGAGGGAAAGAACCTTTCCCCATACTTAAGAGCTGAAGTACCGCCCTTTCCAAGGACAAGGTGATGAAGGATGTGACAACACTGCTTCTACACAAATGAAAGGAACTGACCTCACAATAGATTTCACTTCTGAAATTTCTATATGAATACACATTCTCCTGCACAGACAGAATCATTAAAGACGGCCACCTTTGCAGTCATTGCTGTGGACTGCACATAAAGAGAACACGTGGATCATCAATACACACCAGGGAGGCTATATCACATCTTGTCATAAAGCTTATAATGTCTTGAAAAAACAACTTAAAACATAAATACTGTAAGAAACTGTGCATTCAACAGCGTGGTTACTTTATGGATAAGACATTATGAGCATTTGCACTTAGTAAATTTTAAAACTTTAGGTGAATTTGGTTTAGGATTATTACTCCTACAGTTGACTTCCTTTATGAAAGCCTAGTGGCCTTCGGATTTTGTTTTAAAATATGTAAGTATGTTCTTCCTCAGTTTTTTGCCTTTGGCATTTTAGGTTCTTCGCTGTTGCTGGGAAACTATAGCTTCTGTGCTCCTTCTTTAGTCACTGCACTTGCCGTATGATATCCACCTGATCTAAGCACTTGGTATGTTTTCCTATGGATGTTCTAATTTTTCTCTCGTAGCCCACGTCTTCCTTTCTCTTTTGTAGTTTTGGCGTCGTCTTGTTTCCCTTGTTCTGCTAGAACCTTCAGGTGGTATCCATGAAGTGTAACAACGTCCATAAAACTATTTACTGGATTTTTTTTGCTTTCTTAAACGGACCTCAAACATTTGTATGAGATACGAGTAATTACACTGTGGAAAGTACTGCTGCTGGAAGTTGCTCTGGGACACAAAGAATTTACCTAAGTTTTGAGAGGGATTGTACAGTGATGTGGATGTGGAGATGATCCAATGCTCTAGTTATAGCATAAAAAATTTTATTAGCCTCCAACTGCTAAAAATGAAAAAGGAAACTTTGTAGGAATATCACATGGGAGAGTGATGTTGACGTTGGGAAGGTGTTTTGACCAGGGTCAACACAGGGATATGCTTCTGGTGTGTATCTGACAGTCCCAAATAGCACAGTTCTCTGTGGAGGTCTGGTGGGTTTCCACCTACACCTACAGGTTTGCAGTAGAGACCTTCCAATCTAGGAGCTGGAAACCCTTCAAATATGGAAGCCAATGCTGACATTTCACTTGGCATTCCTCGAGGAGGAAGGTCTAATTAGACAACCTGTAGCCATAGTCAGGCTGATGTCTGGGTAGAGATGTCTGTTTAAGCAAAATTGACCAGCAGTTTCTGGATTCACTCAAGACATTTGAAGTAACATTAAGCGTTTGACATGTTTTTTCATATTTGATTAAGAAACAGGTAGAGGCTTAAGACAGCTCTTTGTTTTCTTACGCAATATCAAGTCCCAAAGGCCTTTTTTTGAAGTCAAAGCTGCTGTCTCCAGAAAAGGCTTTTTCATTTTAACCTGTTTAAATTGGGTGCATTTTACAATCTGGTAGGGACCGCTCACCTCAACAAACCCAAAACCTTAGGGCCTTCTTTGAACAAGCACCAGAAGTGAAATGTCTTTGGAGAAGTCCTAGGAGCAGATTTGAGAGTTTAAGCACTTTAAGATCAAAAGGAGTCTGTAAGTCCTCATGTTCTTCATTGAAGAAAATCTGCCTTTAAAGGAAACTCAGCTGTGTTTCTGAGGAACTGCCTTGGAAGTCAGTGATGGGCTTCTAGGGAACGCGGTTGTCTCTGCGAGCTCAAGTCCTGCAAGTATCTTTATATAGCAAAGAAAAACAGCAGAGTTCCAGAAATGTCTGTCTTACATTTTCTATTAGCTTGGGCCACACTGTGCAAAACATGATTAGTAACTAGTGCTGGGTTTGTAGGGGATGTTGCTAATGATGGAGTAGGAAAAGTGAGATTCTCTTCCTGTTTTATTTGCATTATAGACTTTCTTCAAGAAATATTTCTGTGATGTTAATTGCCGAGAGATTAAGCGGTTACCTTCGGCAATAATTGTGCAAGTTTTAGAGAGAATCGAGGTAAGAGGTGCCGTCTTTGATGTCTTTAATTAACACCTCCGACTCGTAGGTATCTGTTATGCGGTAAAGCTCGGTTACAGGTAACCGAAGTGGAAAGTCTTACCTACACTGCAGAGATAGCCAAGTTTCTGTTCATTTTTAGTCAATACTTAAGAAAATTCAATAACATAGGAGTCTTCGTCTTGAGATCTGGAATTTCTTTAGTAAGGGAGGTAACGAAAATGTGTGCATATTTGGTGCCCTTTTTTCTGGTGAACAGAAAATCTGATTAACAGGTTTATGATTGATCTCATTGTTGATTACTTTAGCTGTTAAGGCTAGTAAAATTTGTGCCTTCTGAAATAGCAAAAGGATGTGCTTACAATGTGGTGACAGCAAAAATGAGAACTTAATCTCTGCTTAGTCTTTTAGGGTGGGAACTCACGCAATTTTTATGGGTTTCCCCTGAAGGAACGACCTGAAGGTAATTTGGAATTACAGGCTCATTCAACAAGCTGTTGCGTAATCTCATGCAACACATCAGCGTTAACTCTTGTCTTTTCTTTGTCCCAGGGTAATCTCCAAGAACCCCAAGCATAATTTAAAAGAAAACCGGTGTTTTTCTGTTGCACAAGATTATGTTTGAGAAAACTGCAGCTTGATAATTGGCATCTTGACACGTTCTCCATTAGTATTTATCTCTGGAAATCAGATTTTGTAGACTTGAGAGCCTGTGGAATGAAATCTTTGTTTTTCTCTCTCTCAGAAATGTTAATCTCTGCTTTTGCCCGGAGGCTCGTTACAACAATGATGCATTTTAGAGTTGAAAATTTTGATTGCAACAGTGTAAGTGTGGTTACAGCCAGCTACCAAATATATTTAATGGGTGGGGACACTAAAACCACTGAAGCTTTGCAAGTTGAGACTCTGTAGAAATAACTCTCATATTTCTCTGTGAAGCAATTATATAGAAAATGCTAATTGTTCCCAACTGAGTCACTCTTTCTTTCCATTTAACTGCTTCTGCTCACTATATTTTGTAATAAAATATCTCTTGAGAAACCCTGTAATTGCATTGCTCTGCCTTTATATGAGAAGTGACATTCAAAAAAGACTGACTGCTTTCGATTTTCACTCTCCAGGTTCTAGGATTTATAAAGATGGTTGAAAGCAGGGAGAAAATTAGGTGGAAATTTATGGGTTGAGACTGCAGGTTTGAATATTAGGGAGAGGAATAGGTGTGTAAGAATGAAGAAAACCTAGGTTTTCTCCCACAATTTTTTCATGTAGCTTTCAATAAGGAAAGGATGGCAAACCGGATTAATTTAATTTATGAATATCTAAAAATTGTTCCAGTTATCACTACAATATGGTGGTTTTATGAGAAAAGCATGATCTCCAGCCCTTCATTTACCCACCTTTGCACAAATACATATAAATGAAAAGAATGTAGGTTTCTGCCCCCCAAGAAGTCCAAATTGCTATTTAAAATCATGACTTTGATCAAGTCCTTCTTAGACCATGGTAAGCTGTAGATGAGTAGGTAGAAAATCTGGACATCACTTTCCAAATGTTACCTGTTTTGTGATATTACTGCAGTGCTACTAGTTTGTATGTTCGATTTGGGAATGTGTAGGGCTAGCCCAAGTATTTAGGTTTCTAGCAGAAACGTGATAGTGCTGCTTTTTGGGATATGGTGGGATGATGCTAAAGCATTGTTACCTTATGGAGGATTTCTGATTTGCTTGCATTGAGAGCCCTGTCACCACATTCTGCTGATTTAGATAGGACAAGTTGTTGTCAACAACTGCTGAGAGATTTTTTGGAAAGCAAAAGACAACATCCAGATGCTAGTATGCAAGTATTACAAAATAATGTTAAAAATCTTTTAAAAAGTACGCTGAATATAATGTAACTGTATAACCTAGTACGTTTGAGTGTGATTCACTGTGCCTATTCTAAAGTGGTGGTGCTTGTATGAAGTTTTTAAGAAGACTTAGATAATTACAGATATATGTATCATAGGTTTATGTGTATGAGGTTAGAATGATATTTTACGTAACAACTGTTCCAGTGCTTCCTATACGCTCATTTAAATAGTTGTTTGGAAAATAAACTGTTGGGTGGGGCTTTTTAATAGAAAATGCTGACTAGAATTAGCAGTTTGCTGTTGGTGTAACGATCCCTCATTTTCTAAAACTAAAACTTTTCATCCAAAAATTGATGGTTTGAAAGTTACTCCTGCAAGAACTGCAGTGTTTATTAAGTGTATTATACATAATACCTAAGATTACTTAAAAATGAGATGAAACTAAACATTATTGACATTTTCATGCTTTAGTAACGTTCATTACTCGCTTCTTCACTGCATCTGTTTCACTGGGATTTTGTTTGTGTGCTTTTGATTGATCTGAATAGCAGCAAGAGGAGGACACTTCTCTGAGTGCACTCAATTGTAAAAGCCCAAAACTGGGTAAGGATCTCGAGAAAGGTTCTTCTTTCTATGAAAGTGGCTGGTGCAGGTCTGTAAGTGTGTTCTTGAGTCAGATTCCTTCTAAACAGCTGTTGGCCGTCTCCAGTGGGAGGTTCTCTACGTCGGAATTGCATCCTTTTTATTTAGCAGCCTGTCCACCAAGTTTATGTGGCTTTTTGAATGTTAATATTGTAGCTGAGGCAGTTGAGAGCAGAAGGAATTGGAGTGGCTTCCCTCTGTGGGAGCATATTCCAATATTTGGAAACGGTTCCTGGCAATAATGCTGTAGTTTGCTGCACCGGTTGAATAAAGGGGATTGTTCTTTGGGATTTGTAATAAGAAGTGGAAATGCTGAGTGGTTCGGAGGCAGCAGCGAGGGGCGGGTGTCCCTGGGGCCACCTCTGCCATGCAGAGCAATTCACCATTCTGAAATTTGATTGCAGAGATCCACAGCAGGGTTGTAAATGGGGCGTTGGCATGGATGAGAGGTCAAAGGAGCATTCAAAGTAGAAATTAAACTATATCTAGGAGAGGCCAGTGTATTGCTGAAATGGATGAATAAAGCTGATGCCTTTGGTCTGTCTGTTCTGTAGGTAAGAGAAGATGCAGGCTTCTCAGATGTTTTGCTGTGATGCTTATGTCTAATCTATAGGTAAATAACGACTCAAACTTTCCAGGTCTGTCAGTTCACTATCCTTTTTTTCTTCAACAGCATTGAATTATTTCTTATGACACTTCAAGCAAAGACAAGTAAATCTCATTTGACTCCTTGAGGTTTCTGCATTAGAAGAGTGTAATCATCCTTTTTCTTGGTTTCGTTTTCTATTATCTCTTGCCTTACCTGATACCTTTTGAGGTCGTCGGTACTTAAGCTGAAATATAGTTCAGTTCAGGTTCTAAATCTACGGGAGGTTGTCCCTGCAGATTACTGTTTACCTCTGCAACTGGAGTGTTCTGTGTGTTTTACTCATTTTTTTAACGCCGTGGAGGCAAACCCACTTAACTGAAGGGCTCAGGAAATGCCAGTATCGATGCTGCCAAATGCGCAATATTTGAATCTGTTAGCGGCCTTTCCTGGCTGCAGCGGGAGCCGGGTGACTGCGGAGAGCAAACAAGTGAAGTGCCCGTGGCGGGAGCGCGGGTTATCGGTCAGGACTTTCTGTTTGGGTTTTTTGCCTCTCTCGGGCCCGTGCAGCAGATGCTGGGCTGTGCTGCCCCCTAAGCTGCCACGGCCAGACAGCTGGACCAACGCATTGCAGGGCAGTATCGTTAAACCCAGCGCTGATACGAAACCCCCCTGGGACGGGATGAATCAGCTCCCATTTATTTGCGAACCGGCAAAACCTCACGTTCCTCCCCTGCGAAATTTTTACCCGTCTTTCCCGCAGCAAACGACAACGTATCCCAATACTCAGAAGCAGAAACGTTTTAAAGCAAGTGGGCTATCCGTTTGTCAGCGGCTGCCCGGTGCCCCGAGGCGGTGGGGCACAGGATGCCCTTCGCTAGGCGTTGGCACTACAGGAGAATTTGCCTCCTTGTGTTCTGGCAAGGTGCCCTATCTCCTCACCAAAGAGATTGAAACAAAAACATATTCTTCCTCCTCATCATGCGAGTATTAAAATAATAAACTGTTGTGAGATCTTGGCAAGCGGTGCTTTGGATTTTAATGAACTTTAATCACCTTGCAAGAGAAGTAATAATTAAAACACTTTGCATCGAGCCTCCACATTTGAAATCACGGGCAGAACTTTTTTCCCCTGGTTTTGTCCCCTGCCCAGCATTACGTTATTTAGCTTGTTAAGCGCTCTTGGCTCTTGCAGGAGGAGATAAAATGACATTCTGAAGACTATTAGCTTTCAGTGCTTAAGAAATCAGATCTGTATAAAATAATATCTCTATAAAATACCCCAGTGGGCACACAGTGTAACTTAAACGTTAGACCCTTTTCCAAAATAGAGAAGGAAACACTTTTACGTAGCACAAATTCCAAAGCAAGTCTGGTTCTACCTGGCGAGCTGCAAAGCCTGGACACGTGTGTCCTGCTACGCTTCCTACTAACCTGGCTGCAGCATCCCAAGCCGAGGATGGGAAAGCCGCGAGGCCAGGGAAAACAAGCCTCTGCTGCAAATTCAGTGTCCGTACAGCCCGGGAAAAGGCTGGGTGCGTTACACAGCCTTTGCTCGTCAACTAGGCTTTTTACCACGCTGGGCTCCACAGCAGGTCTGCCACGGTATCTTTAGTTTGGGTGTGAGGGCCAGGGGTTGGGGTGTGTCGGCCAGAGACGGGAACACGAGCAAAGGTCGGGGCGGGTGGCAGGTAGAGATGGAGGCGCTGGTACATCCGCCCGCGAGGCGTGTGTTTGTACGAGGTGATGATGTTTGGCTTGGGAGGGGAGAGGACAATGCTGTTTGGTTGATACGTTGGCATGGAAGTAAGTTACCACAGTTGCCAGGCTGCTCTGAACCAGTGGAAAATGCCGTTATTGAAAAAATAAGTCCTCGTGCACACCGATTTTGTCTTTCCTTTTATTTCCTTAGTGCGATAGAGAGCAGTAGCTGTGGGGGGCAGAGGAAGCAGAAGGAGGCAGAAGAGGGGTCAGTGTAAAAGAACAGGACGTGGCAAACTGGCTTTAAAACAAAACCGGCACAGCAAGTCAAACGCGAGAGGAGGGTGGCCAGAGTCCTCCTGCCAGCAGACAGCCTGTCCCAGCGCTCAGCAAAATAACAGCAGTCAACCAGAAAGGCATCCAGACTATGGGCTGTGAAAGGTGAGAGCCGGGAAGTTCTTCCTCTTTGGGCAGATAAGCCTTTAAAGGCTACCGCTTTTGTCAGTTTTCAGCTGATAAAAAAAAAAAATAATAATCTATGTGCTGCTCTTAAGCCTGGATGAGCTTTGGTAAACATCACAGAGCAAGGCTTAAAGCTTGCCACCTATTTTCAGCTATGTTTGGAAAGTGTAGTTTTAAAAATTTAGTTAAAAAAAAACAACAAAAACCCCCCAACCAAACGAAAAAAAAAGCCAAACAAAAAAACCACACCCCACGACAAGCCAACAAAAAAGCCCTATCAAAACCTAAAAAGAAAAATGATGAAATAGCCGCAGGTAACGAAGAGGGCTCAGCAGAAGCAGCAGCAACTTCTGAGCCCCAGCTGGGAGCCTGGAGGTGTGTCTGTGCTGCCTCATGCTCTGCTCCCTCGCCCCTCGGATTTCCCTGTGGGTGAGGCTCGGAGATGGGCTGACAGCAAGGTTGGTCCTGGGGAGCTCCACAAGAACCAGCCAGAATTTAAAAGGTGGCTGCTGAAGAGATACCAGAGGGGTTGGATGGCACTTTCTTCACTGAGGAAAGGGGGAATTTGACTACGAGCAGTGGTAATAAGGACTGGGCACTATAAACTCTACAGAGCAGTGTTGCCAGCACCAACAACCTGTTCCTTCTAAATCCCAGCAAAGTTAGAGTAAGATCTGCAGGAGAAACTCAAGAATAGCACAGGATGATCTTAGCATAGAGTGGTTTCCGTGCTCTGTGTTAAAAATAAACCACAACCTGGGCAGCATCTAGTCCTTGGAAAAGATACTTTAAAAAGAGGGAGAAATGCTGTTATGTCATTCATTCTCATTTTATTTAANGATGATCTTAGCATAGAGTGGTTTCCGTGCTCTGTGTTAAAAATAAACCACAACCTGTGCAGCATCTAGTCCTTGGAAAAGATACTTTTAAAAGAGGGAGAAATGCTGTGTAAAGATTTCCACAAGAACTCCTCAATGCTGGAATTTTCTGTGTGTTAGAGCTCGTGTCTAGTATTCAGGAGAACTAATGTTTTAGCTATCTAGACACCGTTAACGCTTCTCATTCCTTCCTCTTTCTTTCATTTAGGGTAAAATGGTAGGGAAAGAATTTGAAATAGTTATTTCGTAGAAGGGGAGAGATCATTGCTAAGACTGTAGTTTAATGTGTTTTAGTGTTATTGGAGAGCTGGATATTTTGGAAAACATGCCCAGAACTTCCCATGGCCATTCTACAATCTGTTTTTAATATATTTCTAAATTAGGAATTAAAAGCAGATGCAGCACAAGATTAATTAGTCTCCGTGTACTTTCTCTTGTCACCATGCAGTCCTCCTGTGAGAGCTGTATGCCAGAAAGCCAGGAAGAGGGCAGTCTCACCACAAGTAATTTCACTGTACGACAACAAAAACTAATTCCCAAGTTTCCTCCCAAATATAACCGTGTTTAATAGAGGATCTCTTCAGGGTTGCGTAACTACTTCTGTAGCAATTACAGAAAATGCCTACATGGAAAAGCAACTGTAGGAAAACATCTGTGTTTCTCGCTCATCTCTATAAGGTTTTCTTTCCTTTTCTGTTAATTTAATACCGGTATAACTGCACGGTCCATTTTTCTCTTCAGGACATTTTTTTTCTAATTTGTTGATTCTCTTCCTAAGTGAAATGAGTGGAGTCAGCGTGACAGAGCTCGCCAGCTTTCTATAGATCTGGGGCATGTGATTTGTGGCCCATAGTTGGGAAACCACTTGGTATTAAGTTGATTACGAAATCTACTTCAGCAGCGTGATGCCTGGAGAAGGGTATCAGCCCTCAGGAGGGACCAGGCTGGATGCAGAGCTAAAGAGCCGGGGAGAGAAATCCCATACCCTGCTTGACCACAGGCTGCTTAAATCACTCAAAGTCTGGTTGAAACTCTGACCTCTCTCTGGACCATTAATAATAGTCTCTTTCTGATAACTCTTTGCCCTGCACTCTGACTTGCTACTGAGGAGAGCAAGATCTCTCTCTCCTGTAGATTGTACACATGCTAGGTTATATACAACAGGAGGGATGAACTCCGTCCTAAACCAGCATTTTTGTTTTCAATAGCCTGGTTACTCTTTAGAGACATTTAGAGCTCTCAGCCAAGACCTCTCAACCAGCTGTTTTCTAGAGGCAGCTGCTTCTTGGAGACCTTGCCCGTTCGTTCCTCCAGGTCAAGCGAGGGCTGGGGCTGCTGAGGCTCTCGGAGCTTTGCTCGAGGTGGAAACACTTCTGGGCAGCAAGTGCCGATAATTTCACGGGAAGGCTAGGATCAAAGAATCATCGTGTGGGATGCAGCCAGCTGGGGAATGAAATCAGCAGCCAGTTCAGCAACCCACTTTTTGGGAAGAAAGCAAACAAACCAGCCGAGAGCTTCCTGAGGGAGCCAGAGCAGCAGCTGGGGCACAGAAAAAGAAGAGCTGGTAGCAGATGTTGCCTGTGTGTAAGGAGCCACACTTCGTCTTGCTGCTCCACATAGAGAGGAACGTATCTAAATGGAGGGTGGTGTGAAACACCCCATCCTGAAGTGAGGGAAAGGGGTTCCAGTAAGTGACTGACCGCCCTTGAGGGAGAAGGGGAGCTCAGTGCAAATGGCTCTCCTGCCTTGACATGGGTAAGAGACCAGGGCACCTGCTGAGCTCCAGATGTCCAGCTTTCTTTGGAGTGAAGTTTTCCATTTGAATCTTCCTTTACTGGAGGTCAGGGCATTTTACAAGGCCTGAAAAGACCAAAATATCCCGAGTGAAAAGTTGTGTGTGGTGACTCTGGCTCCTGGAAAGTTACTTTCTTACATGTTCCATAGATTGCAGCCTCTCTTGGAATTGCAGTTCTGGAGTATTTCTTAGATATCTCATCTGTGGTTTTGTAGGCGTAAGAGCTACGATAGTTGTAGCATCAGATATATAGAACTATGGAAAAAGGAAAAAGTAGCTAAACAAAACCAACAACAAAACCCCCTAAACCTAAAGGAGCCTAGTGATATCTTCATTAAAATGTAGCAGGCTGCTTTTTAATTGAGGGACTTTGAAAGTTTTTCTCAGAAGGATGAGGCGGGGCTCATGTTGTTTTGCCCAGATGGTGCCTCCTATGCCAGTTTGATTCACAGGGGAATAAAAATTCATCGTCTGTCTTTCCTCCTATATGGAACGTTTTAATGTAACTTCATTTCATGTAACATAGTTATAAAATAAAGTTGAATAGTTCTACCCAGCCCTTAGGAGACGAGGCCGGAAGGTGGGCTTCACCACGTGCTGCTCTCCCAGCCTCCGAATTCCTCAGGAGCCAGAGTTTGGATGAAGTCGCATCTTCTTGGCCGGTCTGTTTACTGTCTCCCATTTTCAACATTCTTCTCTTCACCTGCAGAGTTAGTTTATGAACTCCATTACAAATTCCAGTACTGCAGGTCAGTAGATGGAGTAGAGGTTTTAAATAATTCCAGGCTGGTTTGGCATGGGGTAGACTGGAGTGTGTGATTGAATCAGACTCAGCTTAGGTGGGGCTTATCTTGATTTTACTCAACTGAAGTGAAACAAAAACCATCCTTATAGAATTGTAATCAGCTTCTGTGAGGTAGGGACAGTGAGGGCCAAAGTTATCGTTACAGGAAACTAAAACATTAATGAAGTTGCAATATTGGAGCTGCATCTGTTCTAGACCTTAAAGTGAAGAGTTGTTTCCAAGAGAATTGAATTAGTAGACATTTTAAAGAATTTTCATAATTCATAACCAGACAGTAACTTGCTTATTTCTGGGGCTGTGAGCATTCTAAAAACAGTACTTTCTTACTGTAAACTTGGCCTTAATTGTGTTTTTAATGCTGGAGGTAGAGCTCTTCAGTTCTACATTCATAAAAAACACTTGAACCAAAAAAATCAATTCCCACCCTGCCTTTTTCTAAAGGCTGGGACAGAAAACCCCCTATGTCCTGGGCAACTGAAAAAGGATGCTGGCTCTTCATTTGAAATCCAAACTGTACTGATTTGTGGTTTTATATGAACCTGGACAATTTGGGGATTGCTACCTAGAAGGCAAAACAGTCCCATCCCATGTTCTCAAATCCATAGGGGGCTAAACTTGGTAAAGCACGAGTGGTTCTTGCTGGTTCTGCAGGACCGCTTAGGATTTAAACCAAAACAAAAGAAAACATGACTTGCAATCTGGAATCTGAAAGCTGGCAGATTGCATTTGTTCCGAATGTTTCCAGATAGATGGCCAGTTGCTGCCTGGCTGGCACTAGCCACTGGGCAGAAATGAATCCACATGAGTGGGTTGTTATTGCCCCATTTGTCATCCCAGGACTCAGTAAAGATTATGGATGGGTATAAGGAAATAGAAAAGAAGTCATAAAAATCCGCTGGAGTAAAATCTTCTGCAGTGAGAGCAAAAGCCAGAGAGTGGATAAGCACTGTCATCTTAAATGTCATAAACCTCTAGGTTTATGACATACCGCTCTCAGTTCTGATCTTAGTAATCAATATCTTCTCTTGAGTACCCTCCAAGGGAACCTGCAGAACGAAAAAGCGCAGGGGTCAAACACAGCACACCCTGTGTTTCGTGGGTAAAAGAGTTTCAATGAATTGCACTGGAACCTCNTATATATATATATATATACATCTCAGGGTCAGAAACCTTGTTTTCTATTTTTCCCAAGTTGGCACTTTCCTCCCGCAAGAAGTACTGCCACAGCATCCCGCAGCAGCGTCTGCGCCTCCTCAAGTGCCGTCCAGGGGCGTCCATCTCTCCGCGGTCCCCGCCGCCGCGCTCCGCGCCTGACCCCTGCCGGTGTCCGCGCCGCGGTGCGCACCCAGCGCCACTGCCTTTTGGGAGACCGACACACTCCAGTTCCATATAACCCGCAAAATTATTTTCCTTGCCGTCGTCATCATCGATCTATTTACGTGCGTAAAATCTCGCACGAATTCTGGATTTTCAATTATTCCCGCTCCTGAGTCTCCCTTGCAGGTTTCTTGATTTTGATGATGCTTTAAAAAAAAAAAAAAAAAGAGGAGTGCGTGTGTATGGGTGCGTGTGAGCATTTTTTTAAACGGGGTATCAAATACATAAGGTGCATTTTAACTGCGTTGTGAACCCTACTGAATTTTTAAAATGCGTTTGGCGTCCAGCTCGCAGCTTTGGGTCCTCTGTCACCTAACAGCAAAGCTGCAAACACTAAGGACTTCTTTGCTAACTTTCTTTTTCTTAAGTTTCAGACTTTGATAACTTTCTTTTTCTTAAGTTTTGGACTTAGATAACTTTCTTTTCCTTAAGTACCCTCCAAGGGAACCTGCAGAACGAAAAAGCGCAGGGGTCAAACACAGCACACCCTGTGTTTCGTGGGTAAAAGAGTTTCAATGAATTGCACTGGAACCTCTTCAGCCATGAGGGACATTGTCATCTAATGCACGAATGTCAGCAGCCTCAGGAAGGTGGTGTAGCACACCTCAAGCACGTCGTGCTTTAGCTCGGGGCTGTGTGTGTGTGCATTTACAGGAGCATGCGTGCGGGTGAGTTGGTTTGAAGCATTCAGGTCAGTGGAATTGCTCCTCTGGAGGGTTAAAAGAAAGTAAGAGATGAGAAAAAAAAATACTTGAGA
>VZRU01018392.1:237580-249527 GCA_013398155.1 Pedionomus torquatus | reverse complement strand
AAAAAAAAAAAAAGAGGAGTGCGTGTGTATGGGTGCGTGTGAGCATTTTTTTAAACGGGGTATCAAATACATAAGGTGCATTTTAACTGCGTTGTGAACCCTACTGAATTTTTAAAATGCGTTTGGCGTCCAGCTCGCAGCTTTGGGTCCTCTGTCACCTAACAGCAAAGCTGCAAACACTAAGGACTTCTTTGCTAACTTTCTTTTCCTTAAGTTTCGGACTTTGATAACTTTCTTTTCCTTAAGTACAGCTTAACGCAATGTTTTCTTGTGTGCTAGACCACCGGCTCTCACGTTTCCCAGGAATTCACCGAGCTGCTGTACTTACATATAGGAAGCAGTGGGAAGATAGGTATGTGTTTAATTTAAAAGAAGCCGATGGTTTTGTTTACAGGAATTACATTCTAGTCCTTCATCTCCATTCCTCTCCGCATTCCTTTCATTCAGAGGCTCAGACTGTTTACATGGTCCGCTTCCCTGGCGTGGGCTAAAGCCTTGGAAAGAAAGGCGATTCCTCCAAAGAGGTCTGCTTGGGAAACTCCCCCCAGATGAATGGTCGGTGTGGAGAGCTGGTGGGAATTTAAAGCCCGAAACTGTCGGCATTAGCGCCGGGTGTTTGGCAGCAGTCCTGAAAGGAGGGCCGCTGCCCGTGCTCCACATGCCTGCTCACTTTTTAAGGTGGCCAAGGATATGGCGTCCCTGGGCCTGGGACCTGCCGTAGCCACCTCCTACCTGTGTTAGTTCCTTGAATTTCTTGACGCAAAATCTTTTCAAACACTTTCCCCCTCCCAACTCTGACTTCTTGAGCAAGCAGTCCCACCGTGGTTCTGTTTCCATCAGTGCCAACACTGTCCTCCTGTACAGCCCTCAACAAGAAGGTTTCAGGCCTGCTTACACCATCCAGCAAGAGCTTTCCCTAAATTTTATCTATATAAATGAGTTACCCAACCTCATATTCTTCCTTTGGGCCACCATTGAGGTTTTTTCAGTAGTCCTACCTGCATGGGTCGGCCTGAGTGAATAAAGCTGCATGTCACACTGCTGCCAGGTGTCCATCCCTTGATGGTGCATGCAGTCAGAGCTAGTAGGAGAAGCTGAAGTAACCGTCTCAGCACTTCTCATGTTATGTCAAGAGTCTTGTTGCTCTTTCCTCTTACTGTTTGCCTTCCTGAACAGTCCTCAGATGACTTGAGATGACTATTCAGAACATGGCTGACTTCTATTCCCCACAGAGACCTGAGGTTTTCTCCTCAGACAAGGTCATCCCTGAAATGAAATTGCTGAGACAACAGAGCATTGGGTGAGCATTTCAAAGCACCTTTAGCTGCTTTCACTTTTTTTTTTTTTTGTGCTGGGTCTGGTTTGAGTACAGCCTGCAAAGCATTAAAAGCATTGGCCCTAAAATCCAAAGCTGAGATAATGCCCTCACCTACTAAAAGGATAATCCAGCTCCTCTCTCCACCTGTTATTCTGATGTGGTTTTGATCAAATTGACGTGACCGGCACTTAGTGAGGCTTTACAGCTCTTGCCACTGTCTGACATGACATGAACGGGCAATTAAGAGAGCCTGCTCTCCTGAAGCACAGGATGAAGCCAGCGCTGAGAGGGGCTCCTAAGATGCTTCACAGCCTCTTCAGAGCTAAGTGCCAGAGTAATACTTTGTCCTGAGCAGGGCCGACTTCTCAGAGGTCCGCTTCAGGTGGTTTGGGAGAGATTTATTTTGAAACTGGCATTAAATGGAGGTGCCCACTTTTGTGTCTCTGCCTGGGCTCTGGGTGTAGTCACTGAAGCCCAGAGACTGATGCCGCACCCACTGCTTTCTGCATGAAATTGCTGCTTAATTGACCAAATCTCTACTGTCTATACTTGGAATTAAGTATCAGGCACAGTTGCAGACACCCATAGGTGGATGCCTGTAGTCAGATGTCTTAAGCCCAGCCTCGTTCCAAAGTGAGTCTGATTTTGGAGCATCCAGAAGTATCAGCCGGTTTTAAGGAAAGGCTATTCCAAATCACCTCCCTTGAAAAATCCTTTCAGTTCTGTGCAGTCAGCCAGTAGCCCTATCAGAAATCCAGTCCTCTTCCATTGCATGCAAAATAGATTTAAAAAAATAATTGGTCAATGCAATTTAAGTATTGCTATTAAATACCTTTAAAAGTATTTGTTACTGTGGCCTCCGGACACTCAAAACAATGCCAGTTCAGCTCCAGCATTAACCCTACAACTGGAGAAATTCCTGAGAGCTGGAATGCCTTAATTTCTATCAGAATATTCAACAGAGTACCGAACAGGTTAAAAAAATCTTCCTTCTTCTTTATGAAACATGAACCTGTGGTCAGGCAGTTTCCATGGCTGTGTATGTAGATATATAGGAAATATGTTTTCCTTTTTCTGCGTGGTGTGTGTGTGCACGGTGTATTTTACAGTGGGTTTTTTTGTATATTTACAACTAGGTAGGAGGAGGTAATACACCAGGGTGTTCATTTGAGTTCCTTTCAAGCTGCAAAAGAATGAGAAATGCTCTTAGTCCTCACTAATTGTTGGTTGGTTCTGAAATCCCACATCTTTTACACGTCTGCCAGGTTGAGAAGCCCTGCAAAGGCTGCTGTTAACACACCTGGCTCACTCTCTGCTTTCCTTGTCTTCCACAAAGTGGAGCTACAGCTGCACTGAGCGAAAGGAATGTGGAAAAAAAGATCGAAGCATAACGAAATAGTATTCTGCACTGGAAAAAAAAAAAAGTTGAAGCTTGACAGCTGAAAGTGAAGGAGAGATAAGTCATCAATCTAGCTTTGCAATGCTCTGAATCCAGAAATCATAGAGGCTTCTCATCTTAATCCATCTCGAGTGAGCAATGAAGTGGGTGTACTGCTTGCACATGCCATACCCTTTCTTTACCTTGGCACAAATCTTACCAGAGGTTGGTAGGATGTATTTCTTGTGGAAGACAATGGTTGCTTTTCAAAACAGTGGTTTCATTTACAGGTAGGAACTGGTGGTGGCAGGTACTGCACTGCTGAGTAGTGGTGACTGGTTTCTACTGTGACTCCCCATGTGATACTGCATAAGCAGCTTTGTGAAAGCTCTAAAAACTCTTCAGCGATGCTTTATGGCTGAGTAAAGAGAGTGTCCAGATATTCCTGAGGTTTGAGCTGTCAGAACCAAAACTCTAATCACTGCTGCAGCCCTGTGTGCCATATTGCTGACCTGAGGTCAAATAATCAGTGTTCAGTTTCTGCCTGCAGAGGAAGAGTAATAATGCTTACAGCTCGTTACTGAAATAATTCTTCAGATATGATGGTCAAGGTTTGTACAGCCCACTGGAGAAGCAGAGGTAAGTTCCTAGTTATGGAATTAATGGTATTGTTAATATATAACTCTGTTACATGCTGCCTACAAAACTCTCTACCTCAAGTTCTCAAAGAGAGAAATATTCTTGTTTCCTAGTTACATACGTGGAAACAGAGGCAGCAGCAACATGAAGTAAATTATGTGAGTCCCTGAAAAATATTCAGCCAGGAGTAAAACCTGATCATCACAATGTAACAAGCATTCTTCCAGTCAGGCCAGCAATTATTTAATTAGCTCCTAAGCATGCAAATAGTTCAATTAACTAGGATAGTAAACCTGACAAAAAAGACCAAAACCAGCTGCAGCTGTGGTTGGGATCAGGGAAGGTTTGGGAAATGCATCCCTGGACTGCAGAGCAGAAAAGACACAAGAGGGAGCGTCCAGCTGTAAGGTACCTACAAAGGCAGTGTTTCACCCAATTTTTATTGACAGAATCAGCACAAGAGATGGATCCACCATATCTGTGTGTGCAGTAATGCCAACTGACGTGAAGGTTGGGGGAGGTCAAGCTAACACCCTGGCTGAGCTCTGGCAGGTGAGAGATGGTGGCTGATGGGTCACAGCACTGACGGGATTAATGCTGGGCATCCCTGAAGCACAGATGCTCTGGCTCCTTGCTGTTACATTTACTAGTCAATCTCTGACCTGACTCCCTTGTACACCTTTTATGCCAAGTAGGGAGGAAAGGGACGCAAAAAGGGCTGGTGCAAAATCCAGTTGTGCCGCAGGTGAAATACTTAATTGTCCCTCCCTTGGGACCTTCCCCATTTCACCCTGCAGTTCTGGGGACAAAGATCTGACCTCATGTCTTTGCTACTTGCACTGCACCCATTAAACATGAGAAAACTGCCTGCCTGTATCCACAAACTAGGCACGTAGCTCACTGCTCCTCACTAACTCCCTGGCTTCTGCTACAACACGTAAGGCTAACACCGGACTCCATTCTCTGGACAGTCCCTGGGAGCCGTTGTGTTAGGAATCAGTCACTTTGTGGAATTATCCAGAGCAGCAGTTTCCAAAGTTTGGGGATTTCCCCTCCCACAACCCCCTGTGGCTGTGTTATCAGGCACGTGTTGAATCATGTTGCCTGACAAGGAAGAGACCGTGTTGCTGCTAATAAGACCAAATGCACTCCATGGATAAGTGTATTAGATAATTAACAGGATCAAATGTTTTCATATGTTCTAAGTGGTTTAGATAAAAAGGATACAATTCTTGCAGGATTTTGAAAATGATCTAGCTCTGTCAATGTCACAGTAAGTGGCTGTTCTACAACGTGGGAAATAAATTGGTAATGAGATGATTGGGAAATGGCATTAATCTCTCCTTTTTTACTTTTTATTTTACTTAAGGAAGAGTACAGTAATCTTTAAGGATATGAAAATCCAGGCAGCTTTTGAGTAAGCTGATTTGACTGGTGATAATATGACTGTTTGGCAGATTGTGTCAATGGTAATTTCAGGCTTGCAATGTTAAAAGGTAGGGATCGTCACGGCCTTTGTTGTGGCTTGGGAATTTAAATAGCAAGGATGTGTTGTTCAGTAATGCCCAGGTGATGAAGAAGAAGTCGAACACGGTGACAACATGAGTGTAAATGAGGCAGAAAAGTGTGATATACCTCAGGTAATACACTCAGCAAGGAATGGTGTGTTGCTGCTCACATGTGGAGGAGACCTACTACTTTGGAGGTGCTGAGGGGCGCAGCGTGCCAGCACGTACTTGTGTCTAACAGCTGCCAGTCAAGGAACATGCAGCGTAGTTGTGCTGGGACATGAAATATTCTGTCACGAAGGAGCTCCTCATCGAGCCTTGAACATATCAAGAGGGTGAAAGGATTTATGGAGCTGTCACCCAGGAGATAATGAATGCACACACATACGTAAAAAAGTGAAGAGACTATAAAACCATTAGCCCGGCCAGCAGGAAAATGAAAGAGTTCCCTGGCAGTTAATGCTTTTAACTTGCTTATTCTTTCAATGCATTTTAAAGACTAGATTCCAGTGAAGTTTACTTTTATTTCACCTGCATTGCCATTCTGCTTAATGTTTGCTGTCTACTCTGTATCATGTAAATTCTGCCTTTTCAGATAACTGGACGTAGCAAAGAGGTAGTGGTGTGACCAAAAGTTGTCTCCCGGTGGGATGCCTTAAAGAGAGTGTGAGTCAAACTGGCCTAAGTTGACTCAAGAGTAGAGATAGTCCTCTTGGCGTGCACTCAGAGGCGAAGCATTTGTGCTGCCGACTTTAAGCAAGGCTGGGAAGAGACTGGCTGAGGCTAATGTGCAGTTCATATTGATTGTTCAGCTACCTTGGGTATAATGAAAGGGGCTTGCATTATGGTGTTAGGCAGAGAGAGTGCTCATTCTTTCTTAGGGAAAGGGTTACTGGAGATTTGATGAAGGCACTTGAGATGATGAAAGTCATGGTGGGAACTGACTTAGAATTTCTGTTGCAGGGGGAAAAAAAAATACCAAAAAAAAAAAGCCCTCGGTGTCGCCCACACCATCAAATTTCTTCTCCATCAAAGGTGCTACTACACTTCTTTGAAGTGCTGGTATGACTCATCGTTGCTAATAAGGTATAGAATAAGATCACCAAAAAAGTATACCTTACACAGTACATGTGCAGAAAGGTATTGTATTGTGGGAAGCGACTAAATACTGCAGCATCTTTGCAATTTATACTGTGAAACAAGTATTAACTGCTGCAAAGGCTTTTGAAACCTGGTGGTCTTCCCTGAACCCATGTTCCAAAGAGCTTGTTAGGCACCAGAGTGGTTGAATATACTTCAGAAAGAAAAGGAAAGTTGGCTGAGCAAGGGAGGCATAAAAAGAATCAAGAACAGAACAGCTTGTGCTCAGCTGGATTAGGGAACACAGTAAATACAACATAAACAGTAGCAAACATGGGATCAAAAGTTTAGTTAGAAGAGATCTTGTGGCTCTATTGACATCTTGAGGCTCTATTGACATAACGGTGACATGGGGAAAGACAAAACCAAGTTAAGACCATGTGGGCTCGGGCTGTTTGACAGGAGACAAAGGTTTGGTCCCCTGATCTGCAAGCGATTTCTTTTTCTTCCTGCATTTTTGCCAATTAATTCCCCTGTGTTATCTGTACTTTAAAAAATGTCAGCTGGAGAAGCTTGCTTGCTTGCTGTTGTTGCATTGCTAATTACTGCAGATTTAATTATGGTCACGGTGCTCAAACCTTTCAGGCAGCTATTTGTTTGTGTTAAATCCAAGGAGTGAGAGAATTAACCAGTTCTCCTCATGACTGGGCTGGAGTGGGAGATACAATTCTTTATGTGAGCAAAAAAGCCTCTTTTCAGAAGAATGAAGTAAAGGAAGGATGATAACCCGCATCTCATCAGGTTTTTATTCCAGAGACTTGCTCAAACACAAGGCAGCATGAGGCCCAGTTAGGACTCATCTTCACTCTGGTACAAATCTGTAGCTAGGTACTTCTTCTCTAGTATAGTAGAAATCTGTAGCTAGGATACATATTTATTCATTTGTCCCACATTTATTTTTCTGTTCATTTATATAATCTCTGTAAATGTCTTATGTTTCCCTCAAGACTGGCTCTTTTTAGATTTACTTTTTCACAACTTCTTGCTGCCAAGAATTGCAATCAATTCCTTTTTATGCCCTGTGTTTGAGCTACAAAGATTTACCTGGTTCATCTGCCATGGAGAGTTTTTCACTCTATACCAGATCATATAATGGCTTTTAACAGGGTAGTATTTTTCCAGTTTTCCAATAGGTATTTTTCAAGGCTTAGGCTGGTCTTTGAAAAGCACTTTGAGACATTTGCACAGAAGGTGCTCTGTCCCAGAAGCAGGAGTCACTCTAATGGAGAAATGCCCTTGCTGCAGTCTGGAAGCATCCTGGCATCTGTACAGAGTGCTGCGCTGGGACACATGGACATATTCTGTGGATGTGTGAAGTATGTCTGTCTATAAACATAATTTAGTTAAACATAATGTAACATATATGAATAATAACATATATGAAGTCTAAATATGTATATGAAAATAGCAATTTGAATATCCTTTGTGTACTCCCACTTCATATAAGCTTTCATCACATTCTTAGAGACTACCAAAAAGACAAATGTATTTTTGTGTCAGCAATTCCTGAACAAACAAAGAGGTTCTGCCTTCATTTTCCGTAATGGCTTGACCAGCTTTCCTACCTTTTCTTAATGGAGATCATCTTTACAGCCATTTTCGTATTATTATTCACAAATCTCTCCAGAATATCTGGATGACCAACAACGTTTGATTTGAAGTGCCTGCCTGGGTACATGATTCTCAATATATGAAATCAGAGATGACCTCATAATTTGAATCTGTGCCAACTGAAACTATTTTATGCCATAAATTTTGGCATAAAATATTTATGAGTTAAATTTTGTCAACTCATTCATCTGTTTTCTAGATAGTGAATAAATATTAATCTGCAAGAATGAAACTCTTAGCTCTCCACCCTTAATCTTACACTATGTTGAATTTTGATGATTTAATCTTAATTTAATCCATGTAAAGGACTCTATTAGTAATTTTGATTACTTAATTTCCTCGACAGCCTTCCATTAGGACTTTTGTGTATCAATCAGTGTCAGATCATGGTGTATGGTTGGAGAGGAGTGAGTGAAAATTTAAGAAGTTTGCTGAAGCAATAAATTGAAGCATTTAGCCACTTATTATTAACTTTGAAGAGTTTGCTTAGAAATTCCTGCATTAAACAGTAGAGGCAACCTTGTATTTGAAAGAAAGAAAATATATGAAAGCCATTTTGGCTCTTTGAATGTCACAGAAACTGTCTCAAAAAGAATTGGTTTAATAATATTGCCAGTTTCATGAAGAAAAAAACCCATCTTGAGCGGGATGCAAGTTACTGAGCCTCAGAGTCTGTCTTTAACCAGAGCGAGCAGATGATAATGTTTCTGACTAAGTGCAAAATAATTGACTTCAGCGTTGCATTCCAGGTTCCAACCTGTTAGGTTTTCAATCAGGATTTACAGCCTGAGATCCTCCTCCTTGTGATGAATGGTCCATGGGAGAAGACAAATATAGCCTAAGCCCAATCTGAAACTCTTCAATGACAGATTCACATCAGGGTTTTGGAACTTCTTGATGCCAGTGGGCACTGCTGCTTCTTAGGAAAGCGTAATGACACATTCTAGGCTCAGGTACACATAGGTGATTACAATAAATACGAGGAGAGAACTGTCCCTGGGTTCTGTAAGGATGAGAGAAAAATTTGGGAGATCTGTGCAGGATCATGGGATAATCTTGATTGGTAGAGCAGAGAATATCTGGCCACTTTTGTGCATTGGCCTTGTGTTCATGAGAAAAACTGATGTCGGCTCTATTTGGTGTATAACATCAGTGCATCGCCTACTGAGTGCTTTCCTTGTTGTACATAAGAAGAGAGGAGAGCGTGCAAAGATGTGAAATGGTTGACAGAAATTAAATGTGAGCTGTCAAACTGATGAGACTGGTTCTGCCAGAAGATGAAACTCTTTTGTTTTGATATTTGTTTTTTGGTCTAAGTGGCTGTTCAAAGTCTCCTTATGCTGTTGTGTGGCTCATGCATGGAATAAAGCCTGTACTACCTGACCCCTCTGCCTTTGCCCCAAAAGCCTGGAAGACCTGTCTTGGGCTATTTGGCCTCTTCACAAGTTCCACTAAAGATATCTAAGTCCTTCCTTAGTTTGTAGAACTTTTTAAAAAATGTTGCATGCAACACAATCTTAAAATAAATCTCTTCATATGGCTGTTGTGTCTGAAAATTTTGCCACAGGTGTCAGTCAGAAAGTACCACAGATCCTTACAGGCTTCTCTGTGTTAATTTGTCATGTACCTTTGGAACTACTTCTTGGTGCAATATTAACGGTATTCTCTGTATTGAATATAAAAAAAATTACTGCATATAGGATAAGTGTAACCAAGACTGGCTTAAAGTTCATGTGGTATGTATAGAAAACGTCTTTTCCATACTTTCTTTAATGCCTGAATAAACAACAGTGTCTAAACAGGGGTGGGCGTGAATTTGGTAGATATATGTTCTGAAATGCAGGTCAGTCTGTGTGTGTAAGAAACTGAACTGGCAGCCTGGAGTGAAAATGCTAATGCATAAATAAATATGGGAATTGACTGTTAGAGTAATCAGAAAATATAATGTTCTAATTCTTGCTTTGCATAACAAACAGGCAATTAACTTTCATTGACTCTCAATGTGAAAAGTGATCGAGAGACCTAGGTCCTTTGCTTTGGTAACAGTCTGTCAGTTGGGAAGAATGTTTTTCTTGACAGTTGATTAGGGGTTAAATGAGTTGAATAAAATTGGTAATTTTTGCTGCTTTTCCCACTTAGTAGAACAGCTATTATATGAAGCATTTTTTTTTTTTTACATTAGTTGTAATTACTGGCTTTAACTCATTAGCCCTGTTGGCAGAACTGGTTTGTTTGACAAAGATGTCATTTTGGTCTTCTCAAAATATGCAAGAGTGGCTGGTGCATACAGAACCTGGATCAAAGTATTTTTATTTATTGCCTTTGATGGATTTGGGTCCACTCTTAAGCAAACTGCTTCTCCTATAGGGAAGTATGTACCTGGTCTGCTCATGCAGCAGCTTAGACGGCAAAGATGGGAGCAGCAGCATCTCATACCTCCGTAACGTGGTGCCTGCCTGTCGCTATGGGGGAACTACATTGCACCACAGGAGTGTTATCACAGCTCCTGTTGACCAAGGCGGTAGCATCCTACAGCACATTTGTAAAGCCACAGACACAAATTGCAGTCACTGACTGTTTTGGAAGGGTAACTGCTCTTCAAACCACCAGGCCCACCAGGAGATGTTGGCCTACTCTCGCTTGCTGAGAATAGCATCAGTCCATTTTGGTGCTTGTTGGCTCTAGACGATGAGTAAAAGCAGCAGGGAGAAAACGGGGCATTTTCTGAGCAGTGCCAAGAGGGAAAAGGGTTGAGCCTGAAAATATTTACAGTAAACTCTAACTCATGGTAACACCAGCTGCAGTTAAACTGGAGCATATCAGTAATCACCACAATGAGGTTTCTGAAAGGAACGGGCATGTTTCTCTTAAGACTGGGGAAAATGCAAGGGTTACAAGGATCACTAGGGAAAAAAGTTACATAAACCAAACACTGCAACAGGTTTTGATGTTGGGTTTTTTTTGGGGGGTGTGTGTGTGCTGTTTCACTTCATAGACTCAGGAACTGAAATTGTTTCAGAGAACAACGTTTTTCAATACTTTTTNCCGACCCCACCCCCTCCCAGTTTATTTAAGACCTTATTTAATGATCTTTAGTCTACAAGAGGCTTGGGTTATGGCCAGTTTAGAAGTACCTCTTGAATGTCACTTAAAATACACAATCTCTCTCCAAATCAAAACTTCAACCACAGGTCTAACACGATGGGCTTCAAGGGTACTGAAGCTGGGTAACTACTTGGGAGTTTTTGTCGTGGTTTGCAACTAGTTTTGATAGAGAATGATGTTTTTGGAGGCAAATGACCAGGCTCTTGGGAAAACAAGGTCCTAGCTCTTCATCTGCAATAGAGGTGGAGAAGTCATCCACTGGAGTGCTGCTGGCTGTGACCGTCTTTTAGTGGGCCACGCTGATGAAAGCAGCTTTTCAAAGGTCCTCGAAAAGTGCTGTGCTATTGCACTTGTGCCGCTTCAAAGTTTATGATTGCGCTAAAGCCTGGGAGTGAAACGTCCTCTTGAAAATTCAGACCAAAAGAGCAAGGCTAGAACATCAACAGGAAATAAAACATTTTTATTGAATATCTGTGTAATATGTATGTTAACGACAATTGGAAAACTCTACTGTGGGAAGTCACTACACAAAGTGAAACAAAATATAAACCACCTCATCAAAAATGAAGGTAAAATACGGCTAAAGTTGTCAGCTCGCGGGCCACGAGCGATATGGCAGGATAAAACACCCCAAACATTTCTACAAGATACAGAGAAAACCCACACAGAGAAACACTCAAGCAGGCAGTAAATATACACAAAGGCAACTAGGATCTTTCTACAGCATCAGATTCTAATACTTCACACAGCTTTGTCAGAAAGGTACATGTGGCTTCTTTGAGGATGAAAATGTCATCTTGGTCACATGGCAGGTTCAGTCTCTAAGAATATATCGTCCCTTACAAACCAGTTCTACGGTGACGTTCAGTCTGGCAGTGTAGGAAGAGAAAGCATTAAGAATACCTTAACACAACGAGTCGTTCCTGGCAGTTTGAACCTGCAGCTATCCTGAATGAACAACTGAAAAGTTGGAGACCATGAAGCTCTTATGCTGGAAAGCTGACTGTCTACTTCTTCTCTTTGGTGGGGTTTGGTCCTTAAGGTTAAGATATTAAAGTATTCCAGCTTGATGCTTTGCACGTATGCGCCTGTTTCTATCAGAACATGTCTCACTTGTGTTTTTTCCGTGTTTCATGTAAAAAAGAAAGAAAATGGGTCTTGCTATTCTCACTTTTGGAGGTGGGGAGAGATCCTGGCTTTTTTTTTATTCCTCCTGCTTCTTTGCTTCTTCTTTAACCACCCCCCCCC
>VZRU01018392.1:221490-237568 GCA_013398155.1 Pedionomus torquatus | reverse complement strand
CCCCCCCCCCGCCAATGTACTGAAGACATTGGTTCTTGGCCATCACTGCACTGCCCTCTTGGGCTGTCACACCTCTCCCAGAAGCAGTGCCTCCAGGGAGGCTGTGGAATTTAGTTTTCAGTACGCAAGTCTCTGATTACATTCATCTTTGTTTTCAGTAATTTCTTTCGGCTACAATCGCGAAGAACATTACTGGCTGACTTCTCGTGCCTCCCTCCAAAAGGTATAGCATTTCCACATTTCTGGGGTAGTTTGCATTGCTGAAAATAATGACCTCTTCAAAGCATTATAAATATATTCACAGCTTGGAAAGATAAGCGGGGGGGCCTCAAAGGACGGTACATGAGATAGAAGTGATGCCCTAAATGACTCGATGAGATGGCGCAAGCTGAGATGACCTGCTGGCTAGCAGTNGGGGGCGAGGGAAGGTTGGAAATGTAGAATATTGCACAGGGCTTGACAAAATGCTGCGTGGTCAACCCATTCAATATAGCATCCTTGTCCCCTGCATAGCTCTCCAGTTCTAAATTGGTCCGTAATAACTAGAACTGCTTGTGCTACGCATTCCTTCGGCAGTGCAGTAGAAGGGAATGGCAGTATTATTACAATATCACTACGGAATAAATTGATTGCTATCCACTGAGAAAACTACATTTCTAAGCACACACGGCAGTCACAGTGATACACAGAGCAGTCTTTCAAGACTCTTATGGAATGACTAATAGCTTCATAATAGTGCCATTTACTACATAATAACATTGAAAACATTTAAAAACTCCTCCTGAAACGAGCATCTAGTATACAGAAGAGGTTGCTTCAGTTTTCTAGAACTTGTTCTTTGTTTTCACTTTTTTTTAAAGGACAAATTAAAACTTAAGTATAAATAGTATATAAAAGGTCACTAGCTGTTCTCTTTTGGCTTACTTTGAAGTGCATTTAGAACTATGGCTAAATTTTGTCATCTTCTGATGGGATTACAATACTGTCTGTTTACCATGAAACTATTTTGTATAATAAACTCACACGGCTGTGTCTAAAAAATATTCTGCATTCCTTCTAATCTGAGTTAGTATAATAAAATATTTTGTTACAAAGTCTAATGTGCAAACTCATTATAATGTGAGATCGTGGATGGAATTCACAGTATGCAAATTTTGTATAAAGGTGATAACGGAGAGCTACTCTTGTTTTCATGGCAGCATTTCGCTACTGCTGCGTCTTCCCCCTCCCTTCCCCCCTCCCTGAACAACCTCTGCAACGGTCTTACTTCGTGTGTTGGGTGAAATCCTTGCCTCCTATGGAACTGCTTCCTCAACTTTCAATCTAAAGCCATTTCAGTCTGTTATGTGTTTGATTTGGAATATATACAAAAAAATGATATCCTGGCTTCTGGCTACGTCTCCTTGAGGTCAGCCATGGAGCTGCTCAGATCATGCTAAGTTGCCTGTGAAAGAAGTCTACCCAATCGGATTTCCCCCTCCAAGATTCACTGTGGACGCGTAGCGTGTTAGTAGGATGGTCCAGTTGAAAGCTCAGATTTAAGTTGTCCTTTAAGATGTCAGTGTAACACTACTAGTGCCTTACAAGTTGGAATTTTTTTTTTTTCTGGAATGCAGACGATACAATAGTTACCCTATAATATATTATCAGCTCTCCTATATCTCAGTCAATTTACATAATTTAAAATAGAACATCTTATTAAAAACATCTAGATATACACAGATTAGGAAACGCTTACAACATACAAATACACAAACTAGAAATAAATTCTCAGCATACTGGTGTATATATACAACTGTGTGATACAATAAATAATTTCTGTCATGCTCTATCTACACATCATATTGCTTAAAAGAAGAGTAGATCTGGGGGGGCAGTGGTGAAATGAAGCGCCTTTAGAGGGCTCTCTACATTTAAATTTGTGCAAATTAAAATGGGAATTTAAAAGTACAACTGATCTGTGTCAGAAACACATGGCTGGAAATGAAAGGACCCATATTACTGAGGTATTTACAGATACTGGCTAAAGAGCACTATGTGGGCAAATGCAGAAAGGCTTCTTCTTCTTCTTTTTCTTCTTCATAATTTAATTTAATTTAATTTAATTTACTTCTTGACTGCGAGCATGGCATCTACCTCCTCCTCGGGCTGTAAGGTGTGCCACTGTGCGATGGGCCGCCGGGGGTTGGCCAACATGTCTGACCAATGCCGCAGCTCCGCTCCGGTGCTGTTGTAGCCCACAAAGACTTTCCCGATGGCATCGTTCTTGCCAATCTTGTCATAGTCCAAAACAGTCACAACTATTTGCACTTTCTGCAATCAGACAGAGAAAGACCAGTCAGTGTGACGGCAAGGGGAAGGTGGGCAGGGATGAATCTTGGGACAGACAATGACAATGAAGACTTCATGAAGGAGGGTAAGTGTGTGACAGCTGGAGCAGGTTCCTGTTAGCCTTCCACATAAAATTAAGTTCACATCCTCCCTGTTAACTTGAAAGTTGTCACCCGCCTCCCCCCGCCCTTTGCATCAAAAAGCTTCATATGGGATTCCATTTTTTCCTTTAACAAACTAACCGCCTATAGATTTTTTGGTTGTTGCTATTGAAGACAGACTCCTAGAAGGCCGTAGGGCTAAGAGTGAGATCTTAAAGTAAACTAAGATCTAAGTGACTATGGATTCTGGCTCTTAAGGGAAAGAAAGTGATGAAATTTAACACATCTTTATTGTTTAAGCAAATAAGTAAAGATTAGGTAAAATTCAGAAATGGCTCTACCCCGATTTAACTTTTGCAATGGCATACTCTATTCTGTTAATTGCTTTTCTACTTCTAAGTAACTCCTACCCATCTATACAGCATGCTAATCAACTATTTTCAGATAAAGTCAGAAGCTAACCCTTACAGTTACTATATACACATACCAACGTACTCATCTGTGTGTGTGTGTACATCTGTAAGCGTGTGTGTACACTGTGTATATTCTATATATTTATAAAGGAGTCTAGAAAGCAGGCTGCATGCTTATGGGAGCTGGAAAGGAGTATAACCCCTAATGTCTCAGGGTTTGAACACACGGGCGCTGCCTGTGACTGAGCTGGTGTTGGAGTGCCACTCCTGCTGCCGGAACGGCTACCTTTGGCAAACAAGATTAAACTACTCCCACAAAATCTGCGAGAGCCCATCTGCCACCGCTCACAGTCCATTTTCCATTCACTCAGGCTGGGGCATCAGTGGGAGGTGATGTTCAAGCCAGGCGTTTGCGTATGCGCTTGTGTGCACACGCACTCATTCCTCTCCATCGGGCCATTAATATTTGTCGAAAGAGCACAAACAGCTATTCCTTCAGTGGAGTGGTGTCCTTCCCCCCCAGCACCTAAGATGTTAACAGCCTTGGGCTGATTTTACTAAACTGTAAACTCTTCTCCTTAGGGAGCTTTATTTTTAAAGACGGACATACAGGTTTTTTTCCAATTCCCTTCTATTCCACGGTAAATACAGACGGCTTCTTATTCCAGAGTGAGTTTCCTGAATGGGAGGAAGAAATGTTCTGAAACATATTTCTTCCAGAAAAATATTTATCCTCGAGCATTGGGCCCTTAAATTTAAGGTTTTAAAAATATGTACGATCTGGATTTCTAACAAGAATGGTTAGTTTAGGTGTCTGTAATAGGATTATATTTTAAAAACAACTGACTCTTTAAGCATACCTGCAAGACCAGGCTCATGAGGTCTATTTTACAGAGTCCATTCCCTTACAAGACTGTACCATTCACAGAGCCAGAGAAAGAGATGATTCCGACAGGCACTAAAGGATTTATATAGTTGCCGATGACAAGTGTACATCAAACTCAAGATTCTCTCTCCCTAGAGCATTCATGATAAAAGGCAATATCCCGAAGAAAGTATTTATAGATGCCAAAATGATGTTTCACTGTTGCTGTTTGCAATATACTCACTTTTAATGTTGATGATACCTCCCCAAATGAACATTTTTGTTTTAGATGCATTGAACAATCACAGATATAAAAAGTAAGCATGGAAACTATTAGTTTATGGAACAAAAAGCCCTCACCTGCTGCACCTAGAAGCTTGGATTATTATTTTTTTGGTGTTAATCATAAGACAACAATGAGTACTGTAAACAAAAGACCCTTTTTCTTGTTCTATAAAGATGTAAGATCATCTAGCTCAGATGATTAACTCTGAGATGGTTTTCATCTCATGGTCTCTGGCTTAAACCTAGAGAGAAAGGTGAGCATCTCTTTGTCTTCGTACCATTCATTATAGGAACAGCTGCACCGCAAAACCCAACAGGTGCTAGCAGAAAGCACCACTTCTGCTAATAAGCACTTAGATTAACAGTTTCTTTGGCATCATTAGGCATTCTTTGGACTGAAAGGGTCTGGACACATTGCTGCCTATGGAGATGGTCTGTCTAGAAAATGGCAAAACACGTGCTTGATGTGCCTCTCAATCTGACTTCTCAATGCTCTTCTCCCATTACCCTTATGGACATCACTTTTTTTCCCCTCAAGAGCCAGAATCCAGAGTCACTCCTAAATTGGTGAAAATCTTAATGTTTGGCCAATTCCAAATCACATAGATGTGCAGCTATTGAGCTGCTTTCCCTTAAAGAGCTCTCCTGCATTCACTCACCAACAATCCAGAATCTTGTATAACCATTATTTTTTATTTGACTGTGAAAGTTTGCTTAATGACTTTTACATGAATTACCCTAAAGTCGCTGCGATTCTTACCATATTAAGTCTAAATAACATTTAAAATGTGTTTTCCTAATGATGAACCATAAGGAAATAGATTCTAAATATAATCTGTTATAACTAATTCCAAAATACACTGGCATATAACCAAAGCCCATAATTACAGATTTAAAATTGAGGCTATATACTGAAGTAAATAGCTATAAAGGCATTCTAATAAGCTTATTAAAAAAAATGTAAAATTTTAAACAGTTCAACCACAATACTTTTTAAAGGGCCTATATCCACCTCACAGAACTGATTTATGAAAAGAAGGCCAAGTACCTACAGGATGGACCTAGCCAGGCCAAAGCTCAGATCTGGTGACTTGGAGGTGCCCATTGCAGTTCCCCAGTCTTGTCTCTACTTGGAAATCAAGACATTTGTTGTCTCAATTGCCAGAGAGGCTTGATTTGATTAATCTCTTTTTGCCTCTGGGTCTTTGATGCTTGCTATGAGATCTTTCACAAGCAGACAGACCAGCTTTCATTAAAATCAACGGGAATTAAGCCCCACTGGATTTCCCACTTTTTGATTCCTAGAGTCCACAGAGTTGCTATCAAAATCCAAGATACAGAGTCTTAAAACCCATACCATGCTCTCTTCTAATTAAGAGGGGGCTCGGGGCTCCCAGTTTGGCCCAGGCCATACTACAAATAGCATTGCTCCTAACTTGTACCTAGACCTCTCTTACAAGCCACAAAAGGATGTATTCCCAGACTATTCTTAATCATGGTCATTCAAACTGGGAGGCCCCTGGAAGTAAACTTTTCACACACCCAGAAAAGCTATTGTCTTGCTTAACTGCTTCACGGTCACTGGGCAGGTGGGAAGCCTTCGTGCAGGTTAGTTCCTCTCTTGAGAGTATTGAAACCAATACATCCTCCCTGCCAATGAATGCTTTAACTAGTGAGCAAAATAATTAAATAATTTAATGCTAACAGTTAGGGCTTTAAAAAACATGGAGGAGGCCTTTACCAACTGATCTTTATGTGGTTTACACTACCTAGATCAAACCAGTGACCAAAGCCTCTCCCTTTCCAAGTAAACTAAGAGGTGACCTTACGCTCTGTGGCCAACCATATAGTTATTATTTAGGCAGAAATGTGTGTGTCCTCCCAACACAAGCCATCAGCACAGGTGACATGAGTACTTGCATACAACATTGAAGATACTGTTTTAAATTCCCTTAAGGAAATGAGTGAATCGGTTGCAAGTTTCCCCCATGCCTCCTGAACATCTCTCTTGCCAGCAAAGCCTAGTTAACATCAGAAAAAGTTAAAGCTCACTCACATGAGTGAGAGATGATTTGCCTCCCAGTAGCCCAAAGGAAGGTTACTGAGTCCCTGAAAAAAAATCACATGATGCCTTGTCCTAGTATTTCCCAGCGCTAACGTAGGAGACTTTTAGCTCACTGTGCTGACTTCTGAGGCCCCTAATTTTAGGCACTGAACTCTCCAAGGAGTAGCCTCTGGACAACTGCTGCTATTCCCCTGAAGTGCCAAGAGAACAGGTACTGCAGTACTGACCCGTGAAAACCCCTCAGATTTTTTTTCCAAGGGATCTATCAATCACTGAAAAAGTTTGCATGGTGTGTGGTGAATAAATGAAAAAAAATTGTGATTAAATTATGTGTTTTACTTAAGAGGGATGCTGCAGTGCTTTCAACAAACAGGACTGCTAAATGCGTAGGGAACACAAATTTAACAGTTAACGACAATTCATTATTTCAAATAATTTGGAGAAAATTGCTATATATGCCTTTTCTTTCATCTTTACACTTTTTTTTTTTTTGCTGGCACATTCCTTCTCTATTTCCCTGTGGATTTATTTTTTGCAGGATTTCTGTTAACAGAAAATGTCAGTTATCCATTTCTCAGTGATGAATCAAAGCTTCATAAGTACTGAGCATTTTATCATTTCCCTCTTGAAGCAGTCACACTCATCTAATGTAGCACAGGGCTGGCACCTAGGTGCTAATGAAGGCATACACACGTGATAATTAACAAGATTCCTGTTAAATATTTATAAGAGCTGAGAAGTGGAATGCAGAGGGAAGACAAAACATCATTTGACATTACCTGAATTTGCTCGAATGGTACTTCAAAGCTGAAAGACTCATTGTAGTAGGGATTCAGAGTGTTCTTTTTAATTGTAGTCTTTTTCTTCTTCAGCCTTTTACCGTTCTGCATCAGATGGATCTTCACATAGGGATCTAAGTGATCAAGAAAAGAAGTAGAGCTAAGAAGGACAGTTCAGTGTGTTTTCTACAGATTTTAATCCCACACGTTTGAGAGTTGATGAGAAAAAAACAAAACAAAACAAAACAAAAACATTTAGCAACAAACAGCTTGTATTTAAAGAAAGTCCTAATTTCCACTATAGAAAAACTCCTGTGTGATTGCGAAGTGTTCCTGATGGAAAAAGGTACAAAACATTTATTGCATTGTCCCCACCTAACTTTGTTCCTTAGCTCATTAACCATCCTGGAAATGTCTTGACTTTAACATTATTTATTTACTGCAAACACTTCTTAGCAATGGGGCCGTGGGGTGGTCTTCCCAAGAGCCGTGAGCACTGCCAAAATGTGGGCACAGGGCTTGGGTGGCCAGATGCCCCTTCAACAGCCCGGACACTCTGCACATCGCTCCTGGGGCAGGAGCTGCACCGTGGTTTCCCCACTCCCTGACTCCCCTGATGGGAAGTACAGTGTCTGTGGGTCTGGCACATGGACAGACTGCCTGGCAGGAAGGCACTTTGCCCCTTAAGTACCAGTTCTCTATCCTAGTGCCACCTGCAGCCAGAACAAGATGCAGGCCACAACACTGGTATAAATTATGAATTGTTCTTGCTATTCTCTTTCTACGAATTCCCATTGTTATTTTGCACAATTTCTGGCGGCTAAGTAACAGAACTGATTTGGTACCTAATCAGGTATTCCTTGTGCAAGCAAAACTCTCATTACTGCCATTACTGCCATGAAGTGTTATCTCAGGGGTTATACTTTCACCAGATATTGTGCCTGCTTACAAGAATAACGCTGTCAGTCCTTAATCTGTTACAAGAGCCATCTTCCTGTCTAGAGAAGGGCCAAGCAGTTCTTCTATGATGGTGTTAATTAACACTACCTTCACTGAGCTCAGTTATTCTTCTGCTTAGGCCAAACATGAAGCGCCATTTGAAGCATCTCAAGCTTACCCTTTTCAACAACCTGTATGGTACTGTCACCAAAATTTGGGTAAATGCTTCTCTTGGCTTTAGGCCACTGAAGCGTGATGCCTTGACCAGACAAACCTTCCCTCTAGCAACCTGGTAGGAGCTATACAAGGTGCCAGCCAGTCACAAGTCATCTGTGGCATAAATTAAGAGAGCCTGAATGCAAACTATCAAGAGAAAGGGCTTCTTTACCTCCTGAAAAAATGATGGGGCTACAGAAGATGACTAACAAACGAACACTGAAATTAAATACTATCACTCTGAGCAAACCGTGCTTTATGACTGTGCAATGAAACGCATGTTCAGAATGTCTGAAGAGTAATTGCATTCTGCTACAGTCAAACTATGCCTTACTGAAGAAGACCCAGGAGTGCAGGACAGTTAAGTTACTGGAGTGACTCGATCACAGACTACAGTACCTCTGAAGGGAGCCTAATTTTGGTAGTGGACTCTGCAAGCCTGCAGACAAGTGTATAATAAGATCCAATGGTTGTGAGAAGAAAGTAGACAAATTCTAACCTAGAAATAGGCACGTACTTCAGTGGTAAGTCTGAAACAGCTAGAATAGCTTCTCAGCGGTGAACTCTCTGTTACAGAGGGTTAAGTTTCCCTCTCCCTCAAAAGACTCAAGTTCAAATAGAAATTAAATCTGGGCAGGTTTATGCTTGGGGCTAGACAGAGGATTGCAAAGGTTGCTTTTGGCTGCACAATGTATGAATTAAGGAGTATCATGTGAAGAGCAGAAATGATAGCAAAAATCCATCAGAGTTCTCTTTCTTTCTGAATACTGAGTTCACCATCACTGCATATAGGATTTGAAGGTGTGAAACAGGTAAACCTGGACTCTTTCAACATTAGGGGATGCTTAAGAAAAGCTCATATATCTTATTACTTTTGCTGAGGCTCCACGCTGAATTCACAATTGTTTCGGCATGCAGAATGACTTTTTAGGTATAGCTAATATATAGTAAGAAAGTTCAGTACTCAAGGAGCCATTGGTAGAGTATTAAGATATGGAAATGAGCTAAGATGCTGTTAAAATATAATTTGAGTAACTAGAGTGAGCTGGGAGGCTAAACAGTGCAGCAATGCAGTATTATTTAGGGGCTTAGAACTGAAGAATTCCATTAAAATAAATGCAGTCAATATTAGTCAATCCTTTACTGACTTGCAGTCGTGTACAGATAATATGCACGGATTTGATTCATACGCCCACAAGGAACTGTAGAGTAATGATTTATAGACTAATGCAGATATATTCCTATCTTGATAAACATTCCATATTTGGAGAAATATATTTTTAACTTGGCATTCAAGTGTATGTGAATGCTTGGGGTCTATGCGTACATTCACTTGAAATTATTTGCTTCTACTGACTTTTCACATTTTCTGTCTTCAGGCTGCTCTTAGAGCAAAATCTGACCCCTGATAAGTCATGGCCATGAGACAAAGCCCAGAAGTTAGGTTTCTCTGGTTTCTTTTTCATATCCTGATCAGCTGCTTAAGTTTGTCTGTCTGGGGATTTGAGATAAACTCAGTCAAATGCCAGTTTTTTAGTAGCAAAAATCCAAGTGATACCAGATTGCCACAGTGGTGCAGAACTGTCAGTGGCAGAGGTCCCACATAGAGAGCAGAAGGGGACATATCATATGAATCAACATCCTTATTCTTTTCATGCCAAACCAAATAGAAATTGAGTATTACCTTTCTGAAACCACGCTGCTTTTTTTCTAGTTTCAGAGGAAAGTATTAAATAAATTTATTCATCACAAGACCACTGAAAATCAGAATGGGCTGTGCAGCTCAAGTAAGTGGATGGGCCATTGGAGATTTTAACTGAGTTTCTCCTCATTAGATTGTACATCCACTTCCTATTTCTTGAAGTATCACTGTCTTACCTAGTTCTTCCCTCTCTTCATTCTTCTGTGTCTTGTATATGAGCCCCTCCACCACTTACCTTCAGTTACACTCTCTCATATCCCATGACATTACCCCTCACTCCCTCAACTCTCCAGTAATCTATTTGCTTGCGATCTACACAGACAACCTGGTACCTAAGCACAGACTGTCTTGCAACTTCATGAATAAATCTCTGAAAAGGATAGATTCTCTCCCACCAAATGACTAGAGCTGAACTGCTTGGAGTCAATTATCAGAAGAAGAGAGGATAATCAAAAGAAAGCAGAACCTTTGGGAAGTGCCAGTCTCCAGTGATTTTTCTGAGATAAGGTTTAGCACTAATGGAAACTTTTCTTCTCTCTACTTGCAACATAACCTCAGTGCTGGCACCATTACTCATGCTGAGTAATACTTTAATATGTAAATAGTCTCACCGAATAAGTGTGGCTACCGAGGATGACAGAACCGATATTACAGGCAAGCAATAATGAATTGTCTCGTAAGAGTTTAGCCTGGGCATAAAGGGCAGAATTCTTTTGACCAAGTAGAATTGTTTATATCTGATGCCAATGAAAATATATAAGCATTTCTCTTTATGTACTCTGGACAGTTATCTCATTACAGAGTAAACATCTGTCTTTGTTCAAATAAATTGCATCCCAAAATATTTATTTCTCTCTACTGATACAAGACAGCCTATTCACTTTCACGTAAAAAGTTACACTGAAGAAATTTCAACTTAGAAGAGGTAAACATCACTGTTTTTCCCTCCAGTTTTATTCCTTTCAAGTAAAGGGGGATTCACACCCACATTACATCCACAGGTATCTGTGGATGGATCCTACCCATCTATTAGGAAGAAAGGATGTTGCACCCAGAGCACTATGGACATCCCTCTGCCAAAGGGTAGAGAAAGGCTTTGGGTCCCTTGCTTAATCATTCATGCTAAGCAATGTGTGGGATTAAATAAAATCTGCTATTTATTCCCTCATTAATGGTCTAGCCATGAATGCTAAAAAGATGTAAAATTCCTAACTAATTGTGCATTGTAGATTTTACAACAACATCTCAAGGGAGGCAAGCTGAACAGCTTTAAAAGCACTGGGGGACCAGCTGACACATTTCGTTTTCCACAAGTTTGCAGTAAGATGCCAATACATTCAAGGATAATTTAAATAGTATATAATAGCAAGTAAAGACTTCTGAAGTCATTTAGATTATGAGAAATATATACACAATTAGAACCCTCTGAAAATAATGATTAGTTCATCATCATCACATTGTAGACAAGATGCACTTAGAGGTTTTAAAAAAGCAAAGAGGTTTTTAAAAAGCTGAAAGAAAATACTACAACTCAAAAGAAGAGAATCATGGCTAACAACAATAGCCGAGGAAAAAGCAGAACTCGAGAATGACTGCCTGTCAGTGGATTTGAAGATGAAAAATTTGTTACAGGGATCAGTAGTTAATGAAAAATTGTTTTCCACTGAGGTAGGAGAGAATTCAGTACACAGATTTCCAGTTGTATGGATCTTCAGCAGAGATGTGTCAACAACGTATTCAGCTTGGGCTGGTTTTACTACAATGGTTTATTCTGAATGCAAACATAAGGATGGTGCCCAACTTTGTTAAATATTTGTATGGCTTCTGTAATCTAATCAAAATATGAAAAGCAAGCACCTAGAAAGTTGACAAATTTGAAAAATGCTGCAGGGATAACACTGGAATTATTTGGGTGTGCTTACAGTCCTAAGCCTGCATGTGGGGGGAAGCCTAACAGTTTATAGAGAAAAATCCCATGTGGCTCTGTGGGGTGGGCTCAGAGAAAAACCCCTGCAAGCCTTGAGTAAGCCTGACATGACTAATAGGAAAAAACCTGAGCCAGAACAAACTAGGCATAGATGCAATGGAATAAAGTTTCATATGACAAAACACTGTAATAAGAAGAGGTTCTCAACTCAAATGTAGAAACCAAGAAGAAACTCGGTGCCAGAATTGCCTCCAGCTCTATTTTTGTCTTCAAAACGTTCAGGGTAACCGGGTGCTAATTAGCACATGCTCTTCCCCATCAGAAGAGAATTTATGCCAAACTCATGCCAAAGCACACATCCCTGACATTTAGAGCAAAGGTGTCAGCAGACAGAATCTCAGTTGACTTTCCATTCCAAGAAGCAGAACGAATTCCTGGAGAGCTCAGAAATTGATCCAATAAGTAAAGAAAATCCCATTTGGAAATGGAGCCTTAAAAAGGGCTCTGAAAAATCTCAGACAGAGGTGACTTGCAGGGTGGATGGTAGGTTCCATGTTAAGGAGCCATAATCACTCTCATCCTGCAACAGGGCAGGAGGGTGGAAAGCCAAGGAAAGGCCTTAGACCAGAGCAGAGGCAGTGCTAGATTCCATATTGAGCCCTTAACCCACTCTTATTCCATGTAAACACCCTTCAGACCAAAGGTTTTTGGCTTACAGGAGCAGGCAGCGGGGAGAACAGCAATTTTATACAGCTTTATACAACTTTATTTTCTACAGAGACTGTGCCAGGGATAAAGACCTCCGTGCTTGCGTCCGCCTTCAGAGAGTGACAGCAGCGGTTGCCACAGCTGTGCTATGGAAAGCAGCAGGGCTCTGCTCTCGGAGCAAAACAGGATGAACGTCTCTAGGAGTTCCCACAGATTTTCTGATTTTTCCCAAGGACCATGGACACGCTCCCTCTGTGGGCATATAAACACTTCTCTCCCGAGAGAGGGATGATTCACATGATGCCTGTAGTGTCCAGGCCATGGATAATTTGCTCTGACTTTTTTTTTTTTTCCTTCTGTTTACTCATGTATGGATGAGAGGGGATAATTAAAGTCTCTGAAATAATGAGCTTAGAGTGAAATTGTGCCTAGATTGTCTAAACTAGTATTTTTCAGATGAATGGAAAGCTTTGAATGGTAAGGAAAGCCAGAGGGGGAAAAATGTGTTATCTGGGGAAGAAGCAATATAAGGTACAATTACTAAGAAGGAGTACGAGTGCTATGGCACATTCTAGATTGCATAAAAGTTATAGTTTATATTCATTGACGCAAGCTGTTGGGCCTTCTACCTTCTTCCACAAATGAGCAAATTAAAGTTGAAACATTATTTTTAAGGAGCAGCTGATGTCTCAAGGGAAATAGTGGAAAACATTCTCATTAGAAACAATTGTCTCAGCATAAAATATAGGGTTTGTGAATTTATTTCTTATCCCATTTCCCTGAAAACAGGATTGTTAATTTTTTTTTTAAAAGTTTATTTGCTACATAATGTCCAATCTTCAGCTAATGTTGCTATTTAGATACTCTCATCATTTAGCTACAGTTAATATGTACTCTCTACAATTAGCTACCAGGCTAATTACTTGATGTTATGGGCCAAATCTTTAGCTGTAGCCAGTCCTCGATCGATACACAAGGGAAAGGTAAGGAGCAAAAGTATTTGCTGTAGTTACCTGTGTAGCGTCTATGACCCCAGCAAAACACTTTAAAAAGTCAGTTCAATAAGTGGGCTGAGGATTGAGCGGTGTGCCTTCAAGGTTCTCCCAATGCCACCCAGTAGCGTACTGGCCATGAACGGAGTGGAGAAATTGCAAGCAGCCCAGACAGGCTGCCAGAGCAGCCCTGAGAGCTGCAAACAGTTGAGTTAAAAAGACTCATGTTATCCTTGCTAACATCTGTCTACACCCTGGGGGGGGGGGCTGCTCCAGATGCAGCACACACAGAGTACACTGCCCATTGGGCCCTTTCTTGCTCGTATTATATAACATACTGTAACAAGTTAGATGACTTTTGATTGCATATTTCTATCAGCTTCTTTAAAAGATGTTGTAAGACTGGGTAGTTTATAAAAGAAAAGAGTTGTAATTTCATGGTCAAAAACATTAGACAGATTCTCACAGGAATAAATGGATTCCAATAAGCCATTTATAGTGGGGAAGAAGTAGTTGGTATTTATAAAAACTAATGCTTGCCTGCCTATAATGAAAAAAGTTAAATGGAGAGTGTAGGAAAGCACTCTCAAAATAGCAGCTCTTCACTGTTGTGCAGTTAGATGAATATCAAGTTGCTACTGAAGCGCTGAATTCAGAGAACCAGGGAGCCTTGGGAAGAAGGAGGTGTTGTAAAAGTGACAGCCAGCCAACGATGCCCTCACTCGAGAATCCCAAACGAGGTTGCTAAACACAAAGAGCTGACAGTGGAAACAGAAACGTTCACAGTGGCCTGAGGGTTATTCTGCCAGCGCTTGAATCTGCAGTTCCACCCATAGCGCTTCCAACTGGAACACAACAACAAATGTTACAGTGCCAGATGGGGAAAGTAGCAGAAAACTGGGGGGGGAGGAGGAAGCCACCCAAACTTACTTAAAACCAGCACAAATTAGCACTTATGAGGTTATGATAGTTTACTGCCAGAGCAAGGGCAGCTGATCTGCCTCTCCTGCATCCAAGCAGCTCATTTCAGCATAGTTACACACACAGGCAAAACAAACAGCTCTACAAAGCGCAGCAAATGTGGGTTGAACCAACAGGAAAATGCACCCTGAGTTTTGGCTGTGGGTAAACACAGAATACTCTTGTGGAAAAGCAGAGCAGCTCAACCAAGCACTTTGTAAATGTGATGACATGGAAACTACGAGCATCAAAGCAGTAAACGTGGCTCCCCTGTACTCGCACCAAAAGAACTGACTGCTCGTGAAGCTTGAATGCAGTTAGGAGGGGGAAAGACAGCATGGAAAGACAGTTAAAACTTTAACATGCTGGAGAAGGGCACCTGCAATCTTAGCTAACAAATATAGAAATAAAAACACATACTGTAATATGTCATGTTTGTACACCAATAGAAAGAATGCAATGGCAATAAAGGTGATGGAGGCATCGACATCAAATGGTGGAAAGGTATTCATTTGGGATGCCGATACAGGCAGACTCTCCAGTACAGGAATTCAGACAGAAACCAAAGCAAACCAGCAATACTTCAGGCAGCAAATTCTGGTAGACTGCTGAGTTTAGATTTATGTAATGCCTTTTGATGATATAGAGAACAAATTATTAAATATATATTTATTAAACTGGTGCTACTGAAAATACCAGAAGATAATACACAGAGGCTTAAAGAGATTCAAAATACTGTCCTCAAGTGAACTGGGGAGGAGGGAGAGGGGAATAAACATTGGCTGTGGGATAATGACAGAGAGAAGAGTGGAGAGAGAAAAGCAGAAGAACATAATATAGAAAACCCTAAACAACCTAAGGTTAAAGAGCAGAGTGTGTGAGATGTTTTAGCAGAAAAAAAAAACCCAGGAGCCGAGTACATAATGATGGATCTCACTGGACTGTTTGTGAGTTTCTTCAAGCCCTCCAGAGCTGGGCTGACTATCTAACAAGGCCATGATGAAAGGGATGCCAGTATTTGGGGTGGGGAGCAGAGCCACCCTACCTCACTCTCAGGCACATGTTGCCACAACTCAAAAATCAAGCTGGATATGCGAGCATGTGAACATCAAGTGGCAAAGGCAGGGTGTGTGTGGAAGGGCCAGACACCTGGGTGGGGAGCTGTTGCAACCTACCTGCAAAATCTGTGATGGAGGTGAATTACACTTCACCTTTTCAAGTTTTCATACTGCTGTGCTTGCTTTGAGTTTTTTGTACAGATCTATTTGGAGTTTTTGTACTTATCTAGTTTGTTTTACAAAATAAAGCAATTAAACACTGCCTTTTTCTCTCTGCCCCTCTTTTGCTGATAGACAAGAGGTTAAACTGCTAATTGCTGATTTAGGAAATGTTCTCCAAACCTTTCTGCTGGCTGAAGGCATCTGAACCTCAATCATTCCAACTGCTCAGGAGACAAGGTATAAGATGCAACAAGCAAGTTCTGAGTCTGCTCTGCTGTGAAGAACATTGTATTTTGTGTGCTATTATCAATTACTCGTAGCAAAGGCTGATGCCAGGTCTCCTTTCTTCAGTGTGAGTGCCCTTGCCCACCCTGCCTGTGTGATCATCATCTGTGGGCCTCTGTCATATAAAAAGTCCTCTCCTGTGGTTAGTTTGCTGCAAATAGCTATTTACCTGTGTCCTGGATGATGGGGGGAAAGGTGCCATTCCTAATTTTGGAATCCTTGTAGATGATGCTGCCAGGTGGTGGTGTAACTATGAAGATTTTAGAGGACTTGACTGAAAGAAACCTGGG